>RJWK010029044.1:0-25483 GCA_004363435.1 Platanista minor | reverse complement strand
CCCTGCCTCCTGCCGCGCTGGTCTCAAGATCACCACTTCCACGGTACCCTCCACAAACATACGTAACCTGACAACCCCAAACTGCAGGACATTCTACAAAGTAACTGGGTTTTACTCTTAAAATCTGTGTCATGAAGAACAAAGACTAAGGAACTGTTCCAGATTAAAGGTGACTGAGAGAGCTAACAATTAAAGGCAATGATGCATGATTCTGAACTGGATCCTAGACTGGGTGGGGAAAAGGTCTAAGGGCCTTTCTTAGGACCATCGGCAAAATTTAAACATGACTACGTTCTGAGATAATATTGAATTAATGTTGTTTCCTGCTTTTGACAACGGTTCTGTGGTTATACAAGAGAATATCCTTGCTCTTAGGAAATACACACTTGGGTATTTAAAGGTCAAGAGGGACACAGTATCTGTAATTTATTCCCAGATGGTTCAACAAACACATACGATGATAAAGCAAATGCGGCAAAATGTTCACCATATTAGTCAGTCTGGGCAAAGGGGAGTTCTTTAAACTATTCTCACAACTATTTAAATCTTTTTATTATTTTATAAATAATTATTTTAAAACTACAATAATTTATTTAAAACTACAATAATTATTTTAAAACTACAAGTTTTCTGAGAAAGGGAGGAGCTCTGTATGTTCGTGGACTGAGGCCACAAAGGGGAAAAAATATTGGTTGAGGGCAACAGAGACACCCAAGAGCAAAGCACAAGAGTAAGAAGCAAAGAGAAGTACTAGTCCTCTGATACTGGTAGGAAGAGAAGATTCAGCTGTAGAGTTAAATATCGATCTGGAATGAAAGCAGGTGAGATCAGAGGAAGCCTCCTCTGGGGGAAGCGGGCCAGGGCGTGGGGTTCGGTACAAACCTGGAAACTGGGGTGAGAGCTTAGAACAGTCACTAGGGAAGTAGGTGGAGGATGGGAGAATAACTGGTTTGCTGAGTAATTCGTCTGTAAGAATTTACAGGGGCAGATGACGTAAGGCCAAATGCAGTTAAGGCTGTACTGGAAATCTAGCTCAGACAGGCTCAGCTCTCCTGTTTGGCCTTTAATCTCAGGCAAATGGATTTTAGGGCCCAGGTGTCCAATCTTTTGGAGATGACTTTAACCCCAAACCCTCACTCACCCTGACCCAATTTGCTCTCCCCAGTTAACACTGCTGGCTATATTTGACAAAGGCTTATTGGTTTTCAACTTCCTTCTCGACAGAAACATCTTGACAGCTGTCCCCAAGTCCAAAGTAGCTCCTCTATGAAGTCGCTGTGGAACTCCAAGGGCCTCAACCTGACTGCAGGGTCAGCTGGCCACATTCAGAACCAGGAAAATGAGATACAATTCCATATGCAGAACACAAAATGGAACAGCAGAATCCATCCCACAAACCACACAGCCATGTTTCATCTAATCTGAGACATTCTTTTTATGGATGAAGTTGAACTTACAGCAGGCAGTGACAGGAGGAGCTACAGCACACAAAGCCAGGACAAGTATGAGTGGAGAACGACCCAAAGGACAAATACAGCACAGAGTGCCCACAACTCATGGAAACTGTGGAAAATGCCCAGGAGCTTAATGATAAAGCAGCGTTCACCAAAACCAAAAGGCCAACTAGCCCCCACAGCTGGAGGACAGTGGAAGGCACAGCAGCTCTCTCAACGTAAGATGTGTGAGCTCCAACTCTTTGAAAAGAGGAAGACTACAAGAGCACTGTGTGTGTAAGATGGGATTCCTATAAACCCAGACTTCATGGCAGGCCTGGACTTGATACAGCACTGTTCAGTCTTGCCCCTGGCACAATTCAGCAGCATGAGCTGGCCAAAGGCAAATCTCTTGAGCAGAATTCAACCAGGGACATGGATTCCAGACTTAAAGATACCCAGCTGAATCACATTTCATGACGACCTAGATGTTACCAAAATGTTAACTGATCACCAAGCCAAGACCCCTCTCCATACCTTCACCACAAAGAGAACACCCACACAAAGAGAAAAAATTTCTGCTCCCATTTCATCAACAGTGGAGACAGAAGACTTTGTCACACTGTAAACATGAAAAGTAGAGTGGTTCAATGAAATGCTATAAAAGATGCAGAAGGTCTTTTAAATCAGTTTTATTAAACTAGGTATTAATAAACTAGAAGGGTTTATTAAAAAACAACAACAAAAGACAGAGACAAGGCCGATTTGGCTATTCCCCACTGTCTTTTGGTTTGGGGCTTTCATTTTCCAATCCAATGTTGTCATTTCTACTTAGAGCAGCCCCTGTGTTTATCGACATTTTTACATGGGCCAAAATATGCTAAATTCTCTCACAATAAATGTAACTTTCCTTCCCAAAGAAGAAACATGAGAACAAAGGGGAAATAGTAAGATGCATTCAACTCCACTTCTTAGGTAAGGAAAAGTTCAGAAAACCCACATCTAAAACAAATAAAATTGTGATCATCAATAATTCAAGTTTATTAACTCAAGAAGCAGGAGGGAAGGTGTTTAAGAAGAAAAAAATCTCGTAAACCTCTGCACAAAATAATTCTGGAAAAAAGTTCAAAGTCCTACTTGAGACTAGTTCAGGCATCGCTTGCCAATCCTAAGGAGATTCTACTCTGCTCCCTAAAAGCAGAGATGGAATGCTGCCGGAAGGCTTCAAGGACTCAGTCCCTGCTCCAGGGAAGGCAGCTCCACTCCACTCAGCAGCAGCGCCAGCTCTGTCCTCACCAGCTTTACCACTGCGGGATTTAAAACGTCAAAAATTGTAACCTAACATACAATTTATATGTGTGAATTACTCTTCGGTAAAGCTGCAGTTATTCTTCTCAGCTTTATAAAATTTATTGAAAATTTTAAGGTGCAACTTGATAGCTAAGAAGACAGGCTTTTTCCTTTTCAAAATCGAATAAACAAGACAGAAGCCAATGACCATTGGAACTGGAGGGGACCCCGAGGATTAATGTCAAGATCACACCTTTAGTTGAGACTAACAACTCAACTCACATGACATTTAAAACAATGCTCTTCCTACCACACTGCCAAAGAGAACTCTGGATTCACACACCAAAGATTTCAAACTACCATGATTCAAGAAAAACAGCAGATTCTTGGGGTGGTTCAGTACCTAATTACCCATCTCCTCCCCAAAAAAGAAAGAAAAAATATTAAGTCAGAGAGTTACAAATTCTTAGGAAATTTTTAAAAATAATTTTTATTTCATTCAACGTTGAATTATTGTTTCTTCTCTCAGCCTTTAAAATTACTAGGGAGGGAGGCGCACACACAGGGGCAAGCTGCGATTAGCCTACAGCTACCTGTAAAAAACAGGTTATTCCATTCTTCCTAGTAGGGTTTAAAATTTCAAAGTAAAAACAGCAGTCATATATAATTACACGTTTAACTCACATTATTTTGTAGAAAAACATATAAAATACAAAAAAAAAAAAAAGGCAATATCAGGTTAGAAACCTTTACAATGCTAAAATCCAGAGGACCCTGAGGTTTGCTGGATCTTAAAATCACTAGAACTACTCCAAAATATATAAATGGGCCCAATCAGAGAAATATAAATATGAACGTGATGAAACAACTTTTGCAAGCAAGACAGGAAAGAAATCTGAAGGTCACTCAAGCTTAGACTAGGATAAATGGTGACAGAGCCTGGGTGCAATATATTTAGATTCTTGCACTAAATGGTGGTTCAGGGATGGAGGTATTAATTAGCAAAGCTCTCCCTGCAGCTTGCAGCCTGTGGGAAAAAAAGCCAAACACATGTGTTGAGCCACTTTTTACTTCATCTGTCAAAATCTCTTCTTTTAGAGTCAAAACTTTTATTAAAATACAAAAGGATGTACACTTTACAAACCATTTCATTGTCAGTGCAAATTTTTTCAAAATTTCACATGCAAAATGTATGTAGTTGATGCTGAGAAACACTGTGCTCTTCTCTGAACCAAAACTTTCTCAACTGTTGAAAACTGGCCTCCAGAGGCCACACCTGCTGGAACTGGGCACTCTCCCACTCTTTCTGGCACTGGTATCCTACTGGCTTTTACAGACTAAGTAACTTTTCCTGGCTCAGAAAGGTTCCTGGGGAAACCATCCTCACTCATCTCTTCACTGAGCCAATGAAAAGCCATGTTCTGCAGACCAAGGATGCAGGGCCTGGAGAAGGACCCTGGTCCTGATCCTTGGCCTCCTGATCACAGCACTTCTCCCTTGTTCATTTTGGAGAAGGGCTCCAGCCACACACTCCCTTTATATATTCAGTCTATCCACTTGCATGCTTGACCTTGGCTTAACTTTAATAGTCTAAACTGCAATTTGTGAATCATCCATGAAAGGTGAATCTTAGAAACTCATCTTTGCTCCCACTGGAAACTAGTAAGAGCCACAAAGCCAGCTTTGTTAAGACCTACCCCGATGGACTGAATCTCACTACAGCTTCCCAAATCTCATTCTCCCACCAAAACTGAAAATTAAAGACATCAGCAAATGGAATAAACTGCTCCTCCTCCTTTTCCTCATACCTACCTCAAGCCTATCCTCACCAATTCCTGCAAACTGCGAAAAATATTCAAAGTAAACCAGGAAAAAAATTTTTAACTTTCAAGGTAAGACACCTTACAGAATTCCAAACTGCTAACAGATCACTTTGTAATTCTAAATCTATCTCTTGATACCATTCACAAAGTTCTAGGCTTTGATGGCTAACTTGCTTTGATTTTCAAATGATCACAAGACAAAGATTTGCCTCTCCCTACCTGCAGAAATATGTCTGTGAAGGCTACTTTCATTTTACAATTCAGAACATCAGAGCATCCAATACAAAAGAAATATAGGTTACTTTAATTTTTAAAATGTGTGTGTATGTATATATATACACATATATATATGTGTGTATATATATACGTATATATATATACGTATATATACGTATATATAGTCCTGGAATAAGGGGCCTAGAACTCTGACTCTAGGGCTGGACCTGCTTATCTAGATAACGAAATTAATGAGGCAACCTGACCACAACCTCAACAGAAAGCTCTGTGCTCCAGGCTAAGATAACACTGCTTTCCAACTCAGATTAAGCCAAAAGGGAAACAGACCTTCACAAATTATACCTGCGTAACAATCTGGCTGAAGGCATCTGGGATAATGGTTCTAAGCATAGTCAAGTTCAATGTAAAAGCACAGAATTCCTCTGTGGGCTTTCTTCTGGACAAGGACTCTGCATATTCAGTTATACTGTCACACGTGAAAACTGAGAAAAGAGCTGCAAGTGTAAGAAATAAATATGAACTCATCGGGTTTTAAAATTTTATAACTGGAATGTATGAATTCAAAAGTACGACATATTCCTAATTTTAAAACAACAGCAACAGTGCCAGACCAGCAAAACGACTGGTGATTCATGAACACTAACCGAAGGCTCAGGTTCAGCTTGGTTCAAAGCAATGACTTCCACTCTGTTGACAGCAGTCAGATTTTGGTCACCCACATACTAGCAAATTAATCTGATTAGGCTGATCAGGCTTAAAGCCTAGTTTTGTTTGTAGACTATGGTGAACTATGGTAAACATCACAAAAGGAGTTCCTCATACCAAATCTCATAAAACAATCCTTAAAGAAAAGCTTCCCTAGACTCATTTTGGTTACAGCAAAAGAAAACTGCTTCCTTTCCAACACCATATTATATTCTAGAGAGTAAACCCTGAAGAAATACCTATCTTTAAATCAATGAATCAACTACTGCATCACTGAATCTTCATTTAAAAGAAAAAGGGGAAATGTGTATTTAGAACACGATTTCACCTGGGGGAAAAACAGGATGAAAATCATAGTCTGAAAACTAAAAGGAGCTGGACTCATCAATCCCCGCAAGCTGAAAAAGAAACATTAGAAGAACTTGTTGACTTACTTTACAAAATACTCAAAGCCTATCTTAAGGATCACCCTCCTGAATTGTGCCCTAAGCTTTTCTGATCTATAAACAATTTCAGACTGGATCAAGAACCATGCAGGGCTTCCTAACGCTGTGGTCACCTTTTGTTTCTCAGCTCATTCTGATCTCAACAAGCACCCAGTGAGGGAGGCACTGCAGCCAACATCATCATCCCTGTTTAGCAGGTCAGAACAAGAAAAGGGATCAATTAGCTCAAAAGTCACAAAGCTAGGAGGGACCTACAAGGACTCCAATCTGATATCCCCCCTGCCAGAATTAGACTTGAACTTGCAGGCATAAATGTTAAGCCAAAAAGTGCAGGTCTGAGGACTACATTAAGCCCAGGTCACCTGAGATATACAGTAAAATACAGATTTCTAATCTCCTGACTCAGAATTTCTGGGATTGGACTTTAGAAATGTATGTCAATCAACAGAATCTACAGGTGATTCTGAAGCCCATCAATTTGAGGACCACCAGCATGAGTGAATCCTAAATCTAAATTCAGCCATCTGTTTACCTATACTGCATGCAACACAGAACCTGCCAAGCAAACCAAGCAGCTTATTCAAGTTCACCACACCAGTGACCTAACCTGAATTAGTCACATTAGAAGACTGTGCCTCAGCCTAAAAAGTCAGGCCAATGGACTTACTAGGTCAGAGATACACATAGTTATCAGCTTCACTCTTCCCAAGGTAACGTCTCAGCTGACATTACCCAAAATTATCTTCGCAAACTCCATGCACTCCTGGAGGTATCCTCTTGTAAATTACAAACACACGTGGTATCCAATTCCTTCTTGAAGGTGTGTAACATTTTAAGGAAGGTTTCATACCGCTAACTTCTACAGGAAGTAACATGGGTATAACCCTAGTCAAAATCATCATCAAGTTGGGTTTACAGAGCAACCATAATTGTGGTGGGTACCCTAAAGATCATAAAGAAAACTACCTTCTCACCATTTAACTTTCTTTTATACTGAAAATGGCAGCATGTTGCCTTTTGAACTGGTTTCTTACAGCACAGAATTTTAAAAGGGAAGAAAAATGGTGATGATTTCAGGTTATAGATTGACTGTGTTCACTGCCTTTGAAACATACTTTCAGGAAAAAAAAGTATTGCCCCATGGTATCCACCAAGCTCTGTCCTGTATACCTCTGGAGGAAACAGCCTGAAAAGGTTTCACGGTAGCTAGGCCAAGCCCTGGACTTCTGAAAGACCTCTCACAGTAACATGAGAGTGTGAAACAGCAGGAGGCTGAGAAATGTACTGTGAAGAATGGAGAAAAAAGAAACAGCCTTACAAATAAGCACATTTGGAAAAAAAAAAAAAAAAAAAAAAAAAACAGTGAAGGATTTCAAAAGATCAGTCCTAATTTAAGAAAGAAGCGTGGGTACCTTATCATTTGAACCTAAAATAATATACCCAGGGCAAGACAAATTTCAGAAGACATGACACTCTTGAAATACAGAATTTTATTTAGAAACTGTTTAAAGTAGCAAAAAACCCTGTCAAGACAGACCAGGTGGAAAATGGGTTCCCAATAAAATGGAATTTTAGGGCAACAAAAGTCTAAAAGGCCACAAAAGAGAAATAGCACCACTGTTATTTGAACAATGGCTAGTTACTTGCATTTTTTGGCATTGTTAATCACTGAATCTGGGTTTTCCTCTGAATTCCACACAGAGCATGCACTACACAACAATTTTATCATAAAATACCTGCTTGCTACACACATTTTAGGACAAGCTACCACCAGAAACAAATCAATACAAATACATCAGGGGCAGAACAATCTCAGTAGTGGGTAACACATTTTGCAGAATTCTGCCAAACAAAGGAACTGAATAGGCTGTGGGCAAAGCAAATGAGGGAGTTAAGGAATGAAATATTTTAAATATTAATAATTAACTCAGACATGGTACTGTATTTTCTGCAAAAGAAAATTAACATTTAGTAACACGCTAACATTTTTATCTCCAAAGAGATTAGTGCACTGGCAAAGTATTCCGATAACAGTGGAGGGCTGTGGACAGCAGGTACCGAAAACACCAAGCCTTGCAGATCCCAAGGTAGCAGTGGCCTTCCTTCACTGATCACTCCCTTTGCCAGAGGTCCAGAAAGAACTTGCAGCATGATCACCTGCCTGCTGAACTTCCACTCTAAGCAGCAAACTTTTAAGGAGCCAAAGAGGAGTCCCCAGTGGGCAAGGGGAGCAGAGAAGAGAAACAATGTTAAATGTAAACTTAAAAGACAGTAAAATGGGACACAACCCCCATTCAAATCCCAGAGATGCGGGCAAGTCCCCAAAAGTAGTTGTTAGATTTAAAAACTGGACACACCTCATTTCAAAGAAAAAAAAAAAACAACAACAACAACAAAACACAGTACATAGAAATATCAGGGATAACTGGAAAAATCACCAGAGAAATGTTCTATGAAAATCAAGCTCTTCGACTCAACACATCTCAGGGCTGAAACACACCCTCTATTCATCCAGGCAACAATGCCTCTTGCTTCTTAACAGGGATGCAACTGGTCAAGGACACTAAGTGGCTTTACAAAGCAACTTTTCAAACTTTCCTTTTGGGCCAAGGTCTGGGCCTATGAGGATCAGGCAGCCCCGTGAGGGCTGGGAACAGCAGGTCCCAAAGGTTCCAGGTTCTGGCCCTTCCTTCCCAGACACAATGTCAAACACACAGAAGCTCCTGTCATGTTACATTTTACATTTTGAAATATGGAAGCATCTTTTAAATACTCTTAAGGCATTTATTTATTAAAACGTTCTCTGTCAAGATTTCACATTAGCTTAAAATTCAAACCAGTCTTTACACTTCTCTACTGAGGTCTCCCCCTTCTCCAGCCATCAGTGCTACCAGCATCCACACAGTGAGCCCCATGGTCAGCCTCTTTGTTCCCTGGGTGAACCAACTAGATGTTAATACTGCTCTGCTACAAGGTAAAAGCTCCTAATTCAAACTTATTGGAAAAGGAGTGAAACTTCTGCAAAGTGCACTTTAAGAAGAGGTACTTTTTGCTTATGAAAAGAAACCAGTGAGTCCTCTAAGAATAATAAAAGGGAATATTTTACAGTTAAGCACATGATTTGGAGTGAAGAATTCGGATGATGCTCAGCTGGTCCAGGCTGTTAATACTCTTCTTGTTCCTCCTGCGGGCCCCCTTCATCAGGTATCACGAAGCCTTCCTGAAATGGGAAAATGAGAGGGGAAAGCTATTACTCAACACTAATGGAAAATCAGTTTCTACTGTGGGTTCACTTTCCTCATATTTAAAGCCTCTCAAAGTCAATGGTTCTTCCTGTATTTACCACACACTTGGCATTTTATGGCACAAGGCCACGTGACCACTATTTTATTAGTTAGGCAGTGGAATCACATCCCACAAAAGGCAAAAACTGAGCACAAATTTACTCTCAATCTTTCAGGGGTGATGGATGTATACACTGCCTGGATTATGGTGATGATCTCACACATCAAGTTGTACTTAAATATGTGCAGTTCATTATGTCAATAAAGTTGTTTAAGAAAATTTACCCTCAAAAATCCCTGAAGTCACCATAATGGTGCCATACCATCTCCTCTCAATAAACTGTCCGTACAGCCAGCTTTTCCTTCATTCATTCTTTTGCCTGTACTTAGGAACCATGCACACATGCTACTGCAGGTGTTGTGGGTGCTCTGTTTACCCAAAACACCCACAACACACATAATAGCTGCAAGGCTGAGCCAACATCAGAAGCATGGGAAAACATCACACCCACGGCTCCCACCTCACACTCACTCCAGGGCATCTGGCATGTGCTAATGGCCACACTACCATAAGAATTTAGACGTCCCCTTCAACCCCCATCTTTTTTTTAACTAAGTATCTATGGCTAAATTTACTTAAGCTATGACTCTTCTAAAATAATACTCAGACTAGATCAAGGACACCTATTTCTTCAACCCCTTTGTTTGTATTATCTGGCACAGAGCAAGCCTGAAATAAGGATTTATTGAACAAATTATCAACTTTTCAGTCATCTGTCTTAATCCCCCCAGATTCACTTGATATGTTTAGAGCACACTGTTAGTAACAGCATTAATGTTGCCTTATATTTGTACACTGCCACATACTACGAAACACATAGACATATACTGTAGTTTGATCCTAAAGACGTTGCTAGGCATGCAGAAGAATTATAAATAATTGCAGCCATTAAACAGTGGACACAGCAAGATGTCAAATCCTAAATCTAGGGAAAATCAGTTTTCCTTGTTCAGCTAACACAGCATGATTAACATCAGCAGATTCGGCTGTGTAATACACATGGATCCCAAGAAACTTGACCACAAGGCACTTTGGGGAAATAGGAACCAGATACACTCCAGGTTGGAAGGAAAAAGGTACACTCTGACAGCTGTGGGAAGCAGACATCAAATAGGGGCCATGTGCCTGGTTCTCCAGGGCACACCTAGGGCCCTATTAAAAAGAAGGCAGCACCTCAGGCTGAGGGGTCCAAGCTGAAAGAGGTGGAGTAGGGATAGCGGGGTTAAGAGCACCTTGTGGTACTCATGACCTATCAGTGGTCAAAAACTACAGAAGCAGGGCAGCCAGCCACCTGAGTGTCCCATGCCTGCCTCAAAGGCTCACAGACCTCAAGGCAGAGGCTGAAGCTGGGCAGAGGTGCCCTCTCTGGCTGACAAGTCTTTTGATGAACATTATGCTGAAACACAACAAGCATCAGTACTGAGTTTGCCGAAACCGACCAGATAAAATTTTTCTATTTTCTCTTAGGTGGCAAAATGGCAAGAAAATATCCTCGTGTCAACACGTACATCTGTGGCATAGAGAATGTCCACAATCCTCTGCAATACAGGGTTGTTTTCCCCCTCGTTCTCCTGGCAAATCAATTCAATGTTCCTTAGCTTTCCAAAGTAGAAATCTCTCTCTTTCTCCAAGTCTTCGACGGTAAGTTTCAATACGTTGACCTGCACAAAATATTAGAAAGGGTTAGACACCTGGCATTCATGCACCAACAGCACATCAGATAAACTTCTAACCCAAAAGGAGATGTGGGCTTTCAATAAACTCTCTAACAAGGACAAAACCTCACTTTAGTTTAATGTCAATTTTCTTCAGCCCCAGATAAATAACATGGGCTTGTTCATGGCACCCTGACTATAACAATTCCCAGGAAAGGACAGGCTATATCATAGAACATGCAGGAACTTCTCAGGGACTAAGACAAGATCAAAGAGAAAAACCCATAGGAGCCTGAGACAAATACAGAAGCAGAATCCACAACCTGGCCCAGCAGAGTGGCTGCCCATCGTATACTGAGTCCTTACCAGGGCACTTGGTCAATCAAGTTCAGGTCTTTCTGCAAGTTGAAGTCAATGGTAAGAGAGGGTCTGGTCCAAGGGAGCAGGGTAGAAATGATGAGCCAGGAAGGGAAAACTATCTAAAGATGACTAATACTAGCCAAAGACAGCTAGCACTGAGGCAGGCCTGGGAATGGAAACTCAGTGGTTCTTTCTCCCCGCAATATGTTGGGGCTAGGGGGCGATCCATCACGCAGAAGAAAAGCATCCTCTGATGAGAGGGTCCCTGCATCACTCTCTCTCCCAAGGGAGAGAAGACAGCAGAGGCAGGGAGCAGACCCCACCACATTCCACCGCTAGCTCCCCTGAGCATCTTGTCAGCTCACACCACTTGTGCTGCAGGATCCTCCAGGAGCCCCACTGAGGGACTCTAATTTCCACAAAGGGGTAATGAAGAAATAAATCTCAGTGCTTGTGCCAGGACTCTATCCAGCCACAAGTAATAGAATTCGTAACAACTCTCACAGCCCTTTGTGTATTTTAAGCACAGTATGTTTTCGTTCCAGTATACTCAAATCTATGAGGTGAATTCAACTCTCACTGAATGCAAATTACATGGCATAGGGTGCAGCATAAAATCCTCACAGGCCTTACAGGCTAGGGCCCCATGGAAGGCCGAGCCAGGGAATCAAAGGTGCAGCTGCTGAGAACAATTTGGGTAGCAGGGAATTCTGAGAGCCAGAAGCACCAGAGAAATCTAGTCTACCTTCTGAACTTCTAGCTGCAAAAACAAGCAAACAGCTTATCCAGCTTCCCTGACAAAGAAGCCAGACCCAACCGAAGGGATCAAATCCTGTCCCTTCGTAACCTGCAGTTGAGAAGCATCCAGAGATGATCCAGGAGCAGGTGACTGGAACCACCAGGACCGTTCTGTCAAAGACTTAATTTCAGTGTTCAACATCAAAGGCCTGAAAAGACCAAACTAGAATCAAGGTTCTAGACACCCTCTCACTATTCCTTTAGCAACCACAGAAATCACTTTTAAAAATAACTGAAAGGATTTCCCTGGCGGTCCAGTGGTTAAGACTCCGCACTTCCAATGCAGGGGGCACAGGTTCGATCCCTGGTGGGGGAACTAAGATCCCACATTCCGCACAGCCAAAAAATAATTTAAAAAAAAATTTTTTTAAATAAGTAAAAATAAAAATAATTGAAAGTTTCAATAAAGTACTAACACCACCTAGTCACCAGCAAAACGAAATCATCCATCTGCCCCCACCCTCCCCACCCCTGCTTTAAATGCTATTTGTTGCCTTTCCTTAAACTATCAGTCACTCCCAAAGTGGAGTGAGTACAAGAAGGGGACAAAAGGGCGAAAGTAGACTATCCCCAGTAGTGGAAGCTGCCTTGGATCTTCAGCCCAAGGTCCACGAGCCAGGGAAGAGGCCTTCTAGTCACATGAGAAGGAAAGGGAAGTCAAAACAGCTTCACGAGGCACGGTGGCCTGGAGTCCATCTGTACACACACGTTACATTAGTGCCTCCCTCACAAACACTGAACCCTTCTCTGGCCTACAAATCAACAAGGGCACCAGAACCCAGCCGGCTAGGTCCCACCTACAAGGCCAAAGCAGCAGCCCTCCTTGACATCACTCAATAACTATGAATCCACAAGAAACAACACGCATACACTAAGTCATCAGCTTTCATTTGGCACTCCTCTAACTGCTTATTTATAAGGTTATTAAAAATCTGTGGCTAGTAATCAGCATCACTCTTAGAACACTCTCTTATAGTTTAGTAATAGCTGTAACCTAAGAAGCCCAAGAAGAACACTTTGGGCCTGCACTGGCCAATACTGTAGCTATGAGCCACATGTGGTATTTTGAGCCCTTGAAATGTGGCCAGTGCAGTTGAGACAGGCTGTAAAGATCAAACACACACTGGATTACAAAGACCTAGTACAATGTTCAAATGTAAAACATCTCACTGATAATTATTTTAATGATCACATGTCAGAATGTTAATATTTTAGATATACTGGGTAATGTGTTATTTAAATTAATCTAACCTCTTTCTTGTTACTCTTTTCAGTGTGGCTACCAGAAAACTTTAAGTTCTATGTGCCTCACAATTCTGGTTTACATTCTATTTCTACTGAACAGCACTGATTTGGACTAAAATCAACTAAAAGAACATTTCTCCAGGATGACTTAACAGTGTGGAATCATTGCAGATCTCCCAAAGTCTATGAACACACCACGAGGTAATTTATGTAGAATACACTGTTCTCCTCTTAGCCCACCAAGCCCATGTGGCTCTACTTTCCCCACATCAGTTGTGTCCCCCAGACCTCCACACCTTTATCAAGGGTCACCACTTCAAATACTTTCAGAGTTAGAGACATCATGTAAATGAGCCATGGGAGTCACTAACAGGGTGTGCTCAGGACTTTGGCAACCTGGAAAGAATCTAAAATCCTTCATATTAAAAATAATAATAATAATAAAAATCAAAACCCTGTTCAGGCCAAACAAATCAGTTCTGAGGCAGGGCTGGACCAGCTGGCTGTGAGCTAGGTCCAAACCCCGACTCAGGCTATTTAACCTCTCCGAACCGCACTGTCCTCTGTAACACTTCACATGGCTGCTGCAAAAAAATGAAAGAAAATGCTTAGTAGAGCACTGGCGCTCACACTCTAAAAATGGTAGTTTTGTTTTTGCTATTAACAGTTGTGTATTTCACCAAAAATATCTAATTCCTATGAACTTTTAAAACATACTTCAGAACCTATTTCACTCTATCAAGCCCAAAGACAAGAACCATAACAATCACAACTGTCTTTCATCCACTGCCATTTACCCCATTTATCCCAAACACCCTTCCAGGTACTTGGCAAAACAACAGCTCATGAAATCCGCTCAACTACCGTGACCAAAGTAATAGCCCCACTGCATATGAGGCAGTGAATTCGGAGAGGTTAACTGACTTGGCCCAAGTAGAAGTTAAGTGGCAGAGCCAGGATGAGCCCCAAATCTATGCAACCCAAAGCCAGTGCTCCCTCACACCGGACACCAGCTGAACAGCAGTCCCATGGAAGCCACTGCATCTTCTCCTGGAGAGCACAAGGCCAACCCAGTGCTGGCTGCCAGGCCTCGGCAATGACACCTCTTTACCCTATTTCTCACTGAGACTGCTTCCTGTGTACACCTGTGCCTGGACACCAACAGTTACAGGGAAGGCTCCTTATTCTCCAGGACTTATGCACTCACAGTGACAGTGCCCACAGGGTGCTTGAGGCTTCCACAACAATGGGGATGGTGACCCAGTCACTTCCACGCTCCCAAGGCACCTATGACCATGGGGCACACACAAATCAAAGAATGAAAAAAACCAAATGTGATCTTTGAGCAGGCTTTTGGGTCCTGATTTCCTAGAAGTATGATCTGGGTCACAAGAGGTTCTGGATTAAAGTGAGGCCATTTCCTCCAGGCTTTAGGACTTGGCTTTTAAAAGGAAAGTAAAAGGGTTCAATCCCGAAGTCACAGGAATCACAGAGCATCCTTGATTTTAAATCTGGAATTAATCAAGAGAATCATCCAAAAGCAAACGAACAAATAAAACAACTATAAGAATTAGTGAGAAAATGTCTAAAAGTCTAAAATTTGCTCTGATCTACAGAGACCTCTCCCAAGTACCTTCAGGATATTTAACCCTGAAGATGTTTCAAATCATCGACCTATTAAGAACAGAAAAGCAATAGGCTTTGTATAGCAGTTCCACTCTCAACTTGATACTCTAGTGGCCCAGGATTTCAGCAGAGAGACTACAGAATCTTTTTTAAAATTATCATTTAGAAGGGAAATCTATCTTTTGTCAGAGCCAAAATTCAGGAGACATTCTCCGAATCCCACAGAACCCTGACAGCGTTCCAAAGACTTTCAACAGGGTTCCATCGTATGGGCAGGTTTCCATATAGACATGGGTTTCTAATAGAAATAGATCTAACAGTGCTCAAAAATGCTTGGCCCCTCTCTCTTCCATCATCACCTCCAGGCTCGCAGTGCCCACCAGCTCCAAAGCGCTCACACATGTCACGAGGACTGCTTTGGTATGCAGACAAGGCAGGTCTTACCACAAGAACAGGGATAAGCCTCCCTGGTCAGGGCAGCAAGCACCTTTCCCCCAAAGCGGCTCCTGTCTTGGACACATGAGGTGCCTACCTGCTGCATCAATTCGGCTGCTTCGTCATCCCCGTTCCCCACACCAGGATTCTTCCGCACCACGCCCGGGCCAGCCTTAGGGGTTGCAGTAGTTCTGTGTGTTGCAATGGGCCTCTGTGGAGCTGAGAGGAGCAGAGTTGTTTTTTTTGTTTGTTTGTTTTTTTTAAGAGGAGAAATTTCAAGACAAAAAACCCACCAGACAACAAGAGGAGGCTGTGACCAACTGCCCTCCACAGCTATACCCAACAGAGAGAGTCCAGCATGCAAGACTGCACCCCATGTTGCCCAAAGTGGTTTTTCATCCTGGCAGCACATTTAAGTACCAATTTTAGCCACGATCTTTCGCGCTGGGAGTAAGTCCTTTGGCATGGCCTTTTTTCCGCAGGGGTGGACAGGACTATCATCTGAAAGAGGCAAAGTCATCCTGGTACATACAGATGATCTACCTTAACACAGCTCCAACCACATCCACAGACAGGGCAGGTTTATGGAGCAAAGGAAAACTTCAGGCCAGGAGCTCACAGTCCCAGCTGTTGTGGGGTACCCACAATTCCCCATCTGGAAAGTAAGGTGCCTCCTAACTCAGAACCTCAGGCTCCTTGGATTGGGAAGATGAGGGGGTAGAGCCTGCTTTGACCACTAATGACTTCAAAACCCCATCCTGCTTCCCTTTTAAAAGGTGTTTAGAAGGGTTCGGAGAGAAAAGCACACTGACCAGTACTTAAAGATTTCTCTCAGTATGAATGGCCAAAGCAGACAAAGACGAGGAAAAAGCTACAAGGGGCCAATCTATCTACAAGTTAAAATAATTAAGAATAATCAAGAATGGGCTACCTCAAGGTAAATTTATCATTCATGATTTTACTCATTCAGCAAGTATTTTGTAAAGCTTGTACATTATGCCAGGCTTAGAAATATCTCATTTTCCTGACATCCCAAACTGTTCAATAACCATCAGGCCTTTCACCCCCAGTAACAGGCATTTCGGCTGGAGGATCTCTAGCATATGTTTAACCTGAAGACTAAATACTTAATGCAAGTCTCCACATGCCTGTTAGCAGCATCTGAAACATAAAATGCACAGGGTTATCTATGCAGTTCCCCATTCTAAGAAGCTAAAGAATAAAAGTACTCAATATTTGGAGAAATCTGAACCCTCATATACTCTAATGATGGGAAAATAAAATGATTCAGTCACTTTGGAGAACCGTCAGGTAGTTCTGTCAAAGGTTAAACACAGAGTTACCATATGACCCAAGAATTCTGCTCCAAGAGTATATAATCTTGGAGACAACCCTCAGAATGGGAGAAAATATTTGCAAATGAAGCAACTGACAAAGGATTAATCTCCAAAATTTACAAGCAGCTCATGCAGCTCAGTATCAAAAAAACAAACAACCCAATCCAAAAATGGGCAGAAGACCTAAACAGACATTTCTCCAAAGAAGATATACAGATTGCCAACAAACACATGAAAGGATGCTCAACATCCTTAATCATTAGACAAATGCAAATCAAAACTACAATGAGGTATCACCTCACACTAGTCAAAGTGGTCATCACCAAAAATCTACAAACAATAAATGCTGGAGAGGGTGTGAAGAAAAGGGAATCTTGCACTGTTGCTAGGAGTGTAAACTGATACAGCCACTATGGAGAACAGTATGGAGGTTCCTTAAAAAACTAAAAACAGAACTACCATATGACCCAGCAATCCCACTACTGGGCATATACGCTGAGAAAACCGTAATTTAAAAAGAGTCACGTACCACAATGTTCACTGCAGCTCTATTTACAATAGCCAGGACATGGAAGCAACCTAAGTGTCCACTGACAGATGAATGGATAAAGAAGATGTGGCACAAATATACAATGGAATATTACTCAGCCATAAAAAGAAACGATATTGAGTTATTTGTAGTGAGGTGGATGGACCTAGAGTCTGTCCTACAGAGCGAAGTAAGTCAGAAAAAGAAAAACAAATACTGTATGCTAACGCATATATATGGAATCTAAAGAAAAAAAAAAAATGGTTCTGAAGAACCTAGGGGCAGGACAGGAAAAAACACACAGACGTAGAGAATGGACCTGAGGACACGGGGAGGGGGAAGGATAAGCTGGGACGAGGTGAGAGAGTAGCATGGACAAATATACACTACCAAATGTGAAATAGGTAGCTAGTGGGATGCAACCGCATAGCACAGGGAGATCAGCTCAGTGCTCTGTGACCACCTAGAGGGGTGGGATAGGAAGGGTGGGAGGGAGACGCAAGAGGGAGGAGATATGGGGATATATTTATAGCTGATTCACTTTGTTATAAAGCAGAAACACACCATTGTAAAGCAATTATACTCCAATAAAGATGTTAAAAATTTTTTTAAAAACAAAAGAGTATATACTCTTGGATATATACCCCAAGAGAAAACATACGCCCACACAGAAACTTGTGTATGAATGGTCATAGCAGCATTGTTCGTTAAAGCTAAAAAATGAAAAGAACTCAAATCACCATCAACTGATGAATAAATAAAATGTGCTACAACCATACAACAGAATGTTATTTAGCCATAAAAAGGAATGGAGTACTGAGATATGATACAATATGGATGAACCTTGAAAACATTATGCTAAATGAAAGAAGCCAGACACACAAGACTATGTATTCTATAATCCCATTCAGAAATGTTCAGAATAAGTAAATCCATAGACAGAGAGTGGATTAGTAGTTGCCTAGGATTGGCAGGGAGGGAGGGGAGAGTTGGGGGAAAATGGGAAGTGACTGCTATTAAGCACACATGAGGTTTCTTCTGGGGGGTAATGAAAATGTTCTAAAACTGATTATGGCAATAGTAGAACACACCTATGAATGTACTAAAAACCATGTAATTGTATACTTTAAATGGGTGAATTGTATGGTAAGTGAATCAGAGCTCAATAAAGCTATCAAAATTACAAAGTACTCAATATCCCTCTCTAACTACCAGATGGATCAGCCTCTCTCTCAAGGTACTACGCGACCTTAACTAACGTTCTTGCCACTTTCTGAGGAGGAGTTAGCATCTGCAGAACATCCACCCTGCCCCAAAGTATATGTTCTGTGAGTGTACTACTGCAAACAATTTGGGGAAACCTACCAGGACAAGACTTTTAAAGAAAGTCTCTAAAAACAGCCTCCCCCTGACTCCTAGATTCTGCTGGCAGCACAGAACTTAGCACTTTAGGGAGGGCAGGGAAGCCGCGAGTAAGCGCAGGAAGCTGGTCTGCAGACAGAACAATGACACAGAACCAAGAGCAGTCCCCAAGAGGCCTAGAAAGCTCCTTCAGTTTCTGGGAGTTCAGGTATGGTTGCAACTTCCCATCCGAGAGCTCTAAGATGAAATGCCCTTGTGTTCAAACTAACTCTCTTTTATGTGAGATAACCTAATGGACTTCTATTCCAATTAAAGTGTGTTGGCCAAATCGATACAGTAACTCATTCAGGACTCAAGAATAGCCCTCTAGGGGCAAGTACTGAAATTCCCCTTTTACAGAGGAGGAAACAGCAGGGTAGAGGTGAAGTGATTACACAGGGCTCCAGAGATCTAAGAACAAACACAGGGCCCTGATGCCACAATCCATGCCTCGGCCATGTGGCTGGGCTTATGCTCTTCAAGCTCCCCAAGCCAACGGCTACCCAAACCCTTATGACTGAATGCTATAAGAATGAATGTAGGGCTTCCCTGGTGGTGCAGTGGTTGAGAGTCCGCCTGCCGATGCAAGAGACACGGATTCGTGCCCCAGTCCGGGAGGATCCCACATGCTGCGGAGCGGCTACGCCCGTGAGCCATGGCTGCTGAGCCTGCGCGTCCGGAGTCTGTGCTCCGCAGCGGGAGAGGCCGCAGCAGTGAGAGGCCCGCGTACCACAAAAAAAAAAAAAGAATGAATGTATTTGGAAATGGTATTTTTTGGTGTGTGGGTTTTGGGGGTTTTTTTTGGTTTGTTTGTTCGTTTGTTTTACCTGCACTGCTAGAGCTGAGAGGTTTCTTCGGTTTGTTCAGAGCTGGAGCAACAAGGGAGGGGGCCACCGCAGTTTCTTGACCTTGTCTGGCAGCTACAGGGTCATAGTCTTTCCCATCATAGTTTGCATCAAAAAACTTCTTGAACCACTGAACGAATTCAAAATTGTCCTGAAACTTTCCTTTTACTAATTTGTCCACAGGAATTATCTGCAGAGAAACACAAGACTATTTAGCCCAAAGTAAGAAGAAGCTTCTGGCAAGCATCAAACATGGCCATCAAATCAGTATAAAGCTCTGCCAAAGGAGAAAAAAGTATTTTAGAGGCAAGAACTAAGTGCTAAGTAAGCCCCTGGAAGTTTGTAGAGCAAGTTTCCTTCAATGTGCCTTCCACAGGGAACTTAACAACAGCCAGTCCCCCTCCAAGTCCATCAAAAGAAATCAGAAATGCAAAAGAAACAAGTATCATACATAAGTCATATATACACATCCAAACACATCCTAAGATATGTCATTCCACTGTAAAGAGTAAAGCTCCCATGGAACTTGCACGGCCACGGTGCCTGTCACAAGGTATGAAATCCAGAGCACAAACTAACCACAGGCATCCACGATGAACTGTGCTAAAAAAAAATTGTCTTAAAAATAGGTCAACGTACGGAATCAGTCCTGCTATAGACTTCTACAAAATGGTATGCTTTTCAAGTAATTCCAGTCCTATTAAAACATAGTTTAAAGGACCTGTAAGTTTTTTATTGTACAAGAATACTGTGTTATCAGGTATTACTTCAAATGGTGGGACTGCTGGCCAGAGCTTAACTATCTTTTAACTCTTCAAGGATTCCAGTTACAATCTGAACTATATCCACCCATCTGAGCAAATAATTTTTTAAAAATTTCTCTGTGTGATACTGAAACATTTACAAATAAAATGTTATGTCTGTAACTCACTTCAAAATAATCCACGAGTACAGGGGGTGGGGTAGAGGTATACATGAAACAAAACTGGCGCTGAGTTGATAATCACTGAGGTATGTGGGAGATCACTGCACTATTCTAACTTATATACTTCAAAAATTTTCCTTATTCAAAAAAATAAATTCGATAAAAAGAAAAAAAATTACTGCGTATAATAAGCTACACCTAGTTTAAACTATGCCTGATAACTAAATGATATTCTTCCAAACAAATGTGTATTTTATATATTATACAGAGACAAAACTAAAATAAAAATAAGACTGATTTCAAAGTAAATAAAAACCAGATACAGCAGCAAGATAATGAGGGGGCGACTACAAGCTTTACTAAAAAATCCCCCCACCACCACCAAAATGGCTTAAAGGATAAGCCCTTCTAATGGGGGGAAACTACTTAATTTTGCAATAATCTGTTATCCACTAAAACAAAGCTATTTACCCTAATGAAGCCTGGTGGTCTGTGTTTCTGGTAGCTTCAAATAACCTTGGGGGCAAAAGGGAACATTCCAGCACCTGCCAGCCATCTTCTTTGTACTTTGCTATAAAAATCAAGTAGTTCTAGAGTTTTCTCTATTAGAGCTACTTATTCTACCATATGGTATGCTTTACAGAAATTCAGAGATTAAACAAGTTAGACCTCAGACTAAGAGAGATTAAATAGTAATAAAATTAAAAAAAAAAATCATGGGTACAGATTTACAGATTGATCTTTCAGACAGTTACCAACTTCATGATGAAGAAAGAAGACCGTAAGGGAACCGGGGGTAGGAGAGCAGAGGGAAACTTTGCTCCCAGGAAATTCTGTTAACTGGAGAAAAGATAACCATATAAATTGGGAAAAGAAAAACAAAATGTCCAAAGTCATGGCCTAGAATCTGTATCCTTAGTAATTACCACTAGTTAAGAAACACGCTAAATGAAAGGAAAGTTTACTTACTTTGTCAACACCCATCCTCTTAAAACCTGCTTGTAGTATTTTGAAGTTCTGGATGTATTCGTGTTCTAGCTTAGCTTGGAATTTCACTTTCTTCAAGGCAATGGAGCCAGGGAACAGCATGTCCATAAACTGACAATAGGCAGCCCCTGAATGAGTAACAGAAGAAAAGACACACTAGGTCATTAAATGCAGTAGCTATTAAAGCAGCAGGGTGAAAATTTACCCAAACCTGCTTAACCCACTAAATTTTAAAAGTTGTGAAGTGGACCTACAAAACCCCAAAGCTTCATTACCACTTGACTTCGAAATTGATAATAGGACTGTGGTTTTAGCTGGTAAGTTCTACAACACACTTGCAATCTGGAACCCCATGACGAGAAGAGGAATGTTCCCATGAAATTTTAAAACTATTCTTTATAAGAAAACCGTCATGACAATAAAATGACAGCTACAAAGAAAAATGAATGTCAGCAGGAGGAGGGATTTCCCCAGTATTTCAAAGACCCATACTCGACACAGGTTTAAAAAAAAAGTTTTTTCTAAGATGTTTGCCTCCCTGAGCTTTTTACATCTCTGAATAAACTTACCTATCATTTTATAAACAAAGTTGAATAGAAGACATTTTTGTGTTCCTCCATTTAAATTTTTTCAATTTTAAAGGCCACTATAAGAAATTATTGCATATATTTCATCCCATTTTCTCCCCAATTTCACTCTTTCCTCCACTTGCCCATTTTTATCCATCACCACCCCCAAAAGTGTTTTCTTGGCACTTAATATTTCCAGGAATGTTACTTCTCTAATTAATGCCTACCAAAATACACTCTCCTAATACAGGGCAGGCTTCATGTGCACTTACTGCCCTTTCAGGATAGGAGGCAAGAAATCCAGCGACTAAGCAATAGGTGTTCTGCAGAACGAGGCCGCCTTAATATGCATATTCAACTTACATCAGGCCAAATGGGCTCCCTGACAGATCTGGCATAAACAGTGCCATTATCATTATTTTTGGAAAGATACTAAGAAAGCAGAAGCATTTCAATGACCAGAGTGACAGGCTTAGTAGAAAGGAGCACCAGAAAGTGAAAGCCTGATTCTTGAGGTGGCTGATTTATTTACTCATCCAACAGAAATATACTGTGGGAATTATGTACCAGGCAATGAATTAGCAATATTTATGCTTCTTAAAATGGAGGCACTGGGCTTCCCTGGTGGCACAGTGGTTGGGAGTCCGCCTGCCAATGCAGGGGACAAAGGTTCGATCCGTGGTCCGGAAAGATCCCACATGCCGCAAGAGCAACTAAGCCCATGCGCCACAACTACTGAGCCTGCACTCTAGAGCCCACAAGCCACAATTACTGAAGCCCAGGCGCCACAACTACTGAAGCCCACGCACCTAGAGCCCGTGCTCCACAACATGAGAAGCCCGCGCACCGCAACGAAGAGTAGCCCCCGCTTGCCGCAACTAGCGAAAGCCTGCTCAGAGCAACGAAGACTCTATGTAGCCAAAAATGAATAAGTAAAATAAATAAATTTATTTTAAAAAAATAAATAAATAAAAGAGATTTAAAAGTCATAATTTACCCATTGCAATGTACAGATCTGGTTTGGATCCTGATGCATACAAATCAACTTAAAACACACACACACAGAAGATAATCTATTAAGCATCTATACCCACAGCACTGCTTTACACATGAAAGATATTCTTTCTGAACCAGCAAAATAATGTGCATTTACTAAATTCTCAGGCCATTCGTGAGACTTTCCATTCAAAACAGCAGTCATCTGCTTCTCAGAAAAAACCTGCTTGAAGAATGTTGTTTTTATTTTAGTGATAGAAGAATCCTTATAGCCATTATAAATGTAAAAACTGAGGACCAAAAACTGTGGCCAAAGACTACAGGGGCAAGAGACCAAGCTTAGAACCAGACCCCAGGTATCCTGACTTCCTGTCCATTGCTCTTTTCCATGTCATTATACACCATATTAGAACACCCTAGCCTGGAATAAAGAAGCATTTCCTGAATCAGGGAAGAAAGAAGTATACCATGCTGCTACACTCTGACTGAAACAGAGTTAACAAAGAAAAACACTGAGACCTCACTAAAAATAGACAAATCAACTGGACAATTCACACAAAAAAATGTAAACAGCTGATAAACACATGGAGAGCCAACCTAAGGAAATGATGTTTTAAAAAAAATATAGCCCAGGGCTTCCCTGGTGGCGCAGTGGTTGAGAGTCCACCTGCCGATGCAGGGGACACGCGTTTGTGCCCTGGTCCGGGAAGATCCCACGTGCCGCGGAGCGGCTGGGCCCGTGAGCCATGGCCACTGAGCCTGCGCATCCGGAGCCTGTGCTCCGCAACAGGAGAGGCCACAACAGTGAGAGGCCCACGTACCGCAAAAAAAATATATAGATATATATATCTATATCTATAGATATAGATATATATGTAGATAGATAGCCTGGCAGTCCAGTGGTTAGGACTCTGCACTTTCACTGTTGAGGGCCTGGATTCAATCCCTGGTCAGGGAACTAAGATCCCACAAGCCACCAGTGCAGAAAAAAAAAAAAAAAAAAAAGTGAATTTAATAAAGTAATACCAATTTTATAAAAATACAGCAAAGATTTACACATGAAACTTGTATAACTTTATTTACGAGTAAAAAAATGGAAGCAACATATATGTCCAAAAATAAGAGCAATCAACTACATAATTTGCACAACATCACCTAAGAATATTATGCAAGCATTCAAAGCACATTTTTTTAAAATTGTGGGGGGGGAAAAGCTCAAGATTTAATATTACAAGAAAAAGCAAGATACAAAAACATATCTATAAAATGTCTTCATATATGTAAAAACATCCATCTTAATATATATGCATAGAAAAAAAAAAAGACTAGAAGAAAACACAATGTGGAAACTTCCCTGGTGGTCCAGTGGTAAAGAATCCACCTTCCAATGCAGGGGACGTGGGTTCAATCCCTGCTCAGGGAACTAAGATCCCACATGCCACGGGGCAACTAAGCCCATTAGCCACAACTACTAAGCTTGCGTGCCTCAACAAGAAAGGCTGCGTGCCACAACTAGAGAGAGAAAACCCACGTGCCACAATCAGAGAGACACGGCGCAATGCAAGGAAAGATGCAGCGTCTCACCAAAGATCCCGCGTGCCACAACTGAGACCTGCACAGCCAAAAATAAATAAATTAAATAAATAATATTAAAAAATAGGGCTTCCCTGGTGGCACAGTGGTTGACAGTCTGCCTGCTGATGCAGGGGACGCGGGTTCGTGCCCTGGTCCAGGAAGATCCCACATGCTGCAGAGTGGCTGGGCCCGTGAGCCATGCCCAATGAGCCTGCGCATCCGGAGCCTATGCTCCACAACAGGAGAGGCCACAACTGTGAGAGGCCCGCGTACGGCGAAAAAATTTAAAAAATTAAATTAAATTAAATTAAAAATAGAAAGAAAACACAATGTATTAGATTAAACCATACAAAGTTATTGTTTTGTAGATCAAAAATGACTGAACAGTGGCCATCTCTGGGGACTGGTACTGAATACATTCTATTTTGAAAATATTAATAATGTACTACAATGAATATTACTTCTATAATCAGAATACAAAAAAACAAAGGTAAATGTTTTTTACAAAGAAGTCTGTCAGCTGCTTTTTTACACAAGGGCTCAAAACTCCTGGCCCGTAGATGTCTCAGCCTGTTTCAGAAGAGGTTAAAAGGGACTTTCCTTCCAGTCTCTGCCTTAATAACAAAGGCTGGCAACATAGCAGGGTAAGAAGAGAACCCCTCAGGTCTTCCTTGGTGGTGCATTGCTTGGGAATCCACCTGCCAATGCAGGGGACGTGAGTTCGATCCCTGGTCCGAGAAGATCCCGCATGCCTCGGAGTAACTAAGCCCGTGCACCACAACTACTGAGCCTATGCTCTAGAGCCCGCGAGCCACAACTGCTGAAGCCCGTGAGCCACAACTACTGAAGCCCGCAAGCCACAACTACTGAAGCCCGCATGCCACAACTACTGAAGCCTGCACGCCTAAAGCCTGTGTTCCG
>RJWK010029043.1:0-25483 GCA_004363435.1 Platanista minor | reverse complement strand
TTTTTTTTTTTTTTTTTTTTTTTTTTGCGGTACACGGGCCTCTCACTGCCGTGGCCTCTCCCGTTGCGGAGCACAGGCTCCGGACGCGCAGGCTCAGCGGCCATGGCTCACGGGCCCAGCCGCTCTGCGGCACATGGGATCTTCCCGGACTGGGGCACGAACCTGTGTCCGCTGCATCGGCAGGCGGACTCTCAACCACTGCGCCACCAGGGAAGCCCCATAGAGGACATTCTTGATAGAGAAGATTAAAAATATATATGCATAGCTTTCTTGGTAGAATGTGTTTAATGAGAAAAGAATATAAGGATTACATAAATTGTGAGGAGTACAGGAATCCCACCCCCTTTGAACCAGATCTTTGCCTTTTCTGCAAATAAAACAGCTCTGAGGCTGAAGGTCAGTGCTAAATTTTGACAACATGTGCCTTTCTTGCCGCATTTATCTGGAGATCTACCTGGGAATAAGAAACACATATTTCTTGACTTACCTTTTTTCCTCCTCTTTACTGCCTTTTCTAATAGTGTTTTCTTCTCTTACAGTTGTCTTGTACCTGCCTCTTTTGTGGAGGGGTGAAAAGGAATCTATTAGAATCATTTATGGGTTCAGTTAGTAGTGTTTGTGGTTTGTATTCTTGTTTTACTTTTTTTTTTTTTTTTTTTTTTTTTTTTTTTTTTTTTTTTTTTTTTTTTTTTTTTTTTTTTTTTTTGCGGTACACAGGCCTCTCACTGTTGTGGCCTCTCCCGTTGTGGAACACAGTCTCCGGACGCGCAGGCTCAGCGGCCATGGCTCACGGGCCCAGCCGCTCCGCGGCATGTGGGATCTTCCCGGACTGGGGTACGAACCCGTGTCCCCTGTATCGGCAGGCGGACTCTCAACCACTGTGCCAGCAGGGAAGCCCGCCTTGTTTTACTTTTAATTTTACTGTTTGACTAACACTATTTTTCACTTTCTCAGACACTGTAGGATTTAAGCTGTGACAGTTGGGACTCAAAATTGCCTTAGGTGAATGCTTGGTAGTGACTTAGAAGCATAGAATTCTTATTTTACAGAGTAGTCTGACAGAAGATAACTTGTTGCATTTACATATATAGTTCTGGGAGCTCTAGGATCTACTGGAATATTTTTTTAATTGTTTTAAAGGTAACTATCAGTTAACCTTAAGAGTCTGAGGACTGGTCTACTCAGAAAAACGAATGTATCCACCTCCCGTGAAATTAGATGAACAATTTGGTTTGTACAAGGCTTCCTTTAAGCCCACACACAGTGTCTTCATATATTGTTGAGGACCACTTATATTTATCTTCCTCCATTAGTTCTGAAACTAAAAGTCACTAAAAGTTAAAGTTAGGAAGAAATGAAAATTGATAATTCATAAAGTTTTGTTGTAACCAAACTCATGTATAAGTTACATATTTCACAGCTTGTATATTTGCCTTGCACTTCAGCAGATACTTGAGCTTGTACAACTAGTTAATCTTCTACTTTATTACCATGTTTGTGTTAATAGACAATTGCTTGTCTCCTTGCCCTGGTATTCAGTGACTAAGTTCAGTGACTAAGTTACTGTAACTATACTTCATAATTGGTTGTGCCTGCAGTCATTGAGGTATAAGAGGGAAGTGAAAGTAAAATGTAGTCTCTTAATCTTATGTTGTATCTTTTTTTTTTTTTTTTTTTTTGCGGTACGCGGGCCTCTCAGTGTTGTGGCCTCTCCCATTGCAGAGCACAGGCTCCGGATGTGCAGGCCCAGCGGCCATGGCTCACGGGCCCAGCCGCTCCGCGGCATGTGGGATCTTCCTGGACTGGGGCACGAACCCGTGTCCCCTGCATCGGCAGGCGGACTCTCACCCACTGCGCCACCAGGGAAACCCCAAAAGAATTTAAGTTAAATACATTTAATTAGGCTCAGCCAGTCCACAAGAGAGTAGTGACAGTGATGGTCTCTGGGAAAGGAAATAGGCTATCTGGGGAACAAAGGCAGAGGAAGACTTGGTTTTTTTTTTTTTTTTTTTTTTCTTCCTGTGCTTTTAAATTTTTGTCTGACTTTGTTCTATGTGAATGTGTTATCTATTGGAGGAAAGGAAAAAAACAAACAAAAAACCCTGGGCTGGTCAAAGCTAAGAAAGCCTTCAGATAGCCTTTGAGTGGTACTTAGTCTATTATACTACATTTAATCATTCAGAGAAATGACCCACTCTGGTAGAAGTCTTCTTTTAACAAGTGCCTTTTGTTCTTAAACACTTAACTAGTTTTCAAAGACCTCCCGTCTTTAGGTCCTATGTATTTGCTTAGCAAATACTTTAATAGCTTCTGAGTACACAAAGCAAATCTGATTCCATTATTTTTCTTGTTAAAATCCTTATGTAGCTTCCTTTACCTATAGAATAAATTCAGGATTCTTACTGGAGTACATTTAGCTTATCAGTCTAGCCCTTGCTTGTGTTTATAACCGTAGTTCTCTACTCCAAAAGCCTTTCATAGTCTGTGTTCCCAGTGTTACAAAAGTACTTACAGTTCCCTTAGCAGACCACACTTTTGTATTTCTAGGCCTTAGCATTTGTTCTTCCTTCTGTTGAGCGTTCATGTTCCTTCCCTTGCCTGTAGACCTCCTTTGACAGGATCTCTCTTTCCTATCTTGGTTTTGGCACTTTTTGCAAAGTATTGTTTGTCTGCTCTGGCTAATCCAAGTTCCTTTTGACCAAGAACCCTGTGAAATTTTTAAATCTCTCATTTTATACTGTAATTTAATTTTCAGATTCCTGAAGTCCAGTGCATATGAACAAGTAACTACTAATTGCTAAAGGGGATTAGAGAGGACAGATGCAATAGTTCAAAGATTTTAAACCAAGAAACATTGATTACCTCAGGTCCTTTAACCCATAAAGACTAGCTCTCAGATGTAGCTCTTTCCTTTATCTTTATATCTATTTTTTCTGCCTCTTAGTTGTAACCAGAGGGTTATACATCTCAAGTTACAACTACAAGGTTTTAACAAAACAATTGAATGTTGTATTTGTTGGAAGAGAGAAGGTCCATTATAGTAATTGCCTCACTTGAATCAATGGAGTTGTCACTGTTGACCTTGAAGCAATAATGGTTAAGTGAGGATTTGTAATGATAACAATACATGAATATCAAGTCTTTCTAATTCGCTTTGTAATATGATTTATTAATATTTTTTGTTTTTTTCCCTCAGCTCCAGAACCTGGGTATAAACCCAGCAAACATCGGCTTCAGTACTCTGACTATGGAGTCAGACAAATTCATCTGCATTAGAGAGAAAGTAGGAGAGCAGGCCCAGGTGGTAATTATTGATATGAATGACCCAAGTAATCCAATTCGAAGACCAATTTCAGCAGACAGCGCCATCATGAATCCAGCCAGCAAAGTAATTGCACTAAAAGGTATAAAAAGATTGTGGGGTTTTTTTTCTTAAAACTGTTTTCCATGTATAGTTTATTCAAATACAATAATTAGGATCTATTTTTTTAGCATATTGATTAAATTTGGTTAAGTAGATCTGCGAAGTTAAAGCTGTTACTGTATTTGATTTTTAACTACTTTCATGACTTTTCCTTGGCATATTTCTGTGAGATGTCTTACTTTCTACTCGTAAGATGTACTTGGAAAATTTTAAGTTTTAGATTAAATGAATTTAAATTTTATACCTACAGTGTGATAAGATTGTACTGAAAACATAAGTCCATATACAGAAGACCTAAGAAATTAGTGATTCATATTCTGGAATAAAATATACTTTACAAATATTAGCACCTAAACACTGCAGAATTTTATTATGATGATAAACTTGCTCTTCATGCCGTGCCTTTTTTATGCTTCAGGCTTGTGTTTCATTTAGATTATCAAGTTCTAAAAATGGCTTGAATTTACACTCGTTTTTAAAAGTGTGTGTGTGTATAGGTGGGTATTAAATTTTTGGAATCAACGGTGTTAGAGTTTATTCAGATTAACTTTTTAATTGTCACAACAGGGAACTGTACAGCCTGTCAATCTAAACAGAGTTCAGAGAACCTCATACTCTCTGGGAGTCTATGTTAATTTTTTTCCTTTGAACTATAGACTGCGTGTAATTGACCGTTTTAAAGTGAATTTTTAAGAGGGCTAGGTAACAAACTGGCTGAATCTGAAAGGCACATTTAATTGCCTATTTTTTGCTTTGTCGATTTTCTTCTTGGTTGTAGGAAGAAGAGTTTAGATTCCTAGTAATTTCTTGATAAATTTGTGGGTGACTTGTTAGAGGTTCTGAAGTATTTAAATAAACTTTTTTTTTTTTTTTTTTTTTTTTGCGGTACGCGGGCCTCTCACTGTTGTGGCCTCTTCCGTTGCGGAGCACAGGCTCCGGACACACAGGCTCAGCGGCCATGGCTCACGGGCCCAGCTGCTCCGCGGCATGTGGGATCCTCCCGGACTGGGGCACGAACCCGTGTCCCCTGCATCGGCAGGTGGACTCTCAACCACTGCGCCATCAGGGAAGCCCTAAATAGACTTTTAAATACATTTTTTTCCCACATGATTTATACTTTGTATTTAGTAGTAACTCTGGTTGGAGATTAAATTGGTTGGCTGAGCGTCAGGGGGCAAGCATATTCAAACAAGTAAGTCTCCATTACATATCCAAGATAGGAGTTGATCTCATCTCAAGGAAAGATGGTCCAGCTTTTACCTGGGATACTTGTTTTGTGGCAGTGATCTATGATTTGCTTCCATTAAACAATACATATTATACTTTAAGGTATTAAGCTCCCTTCAGCCTCCTTAAAGAATTTAAATTCAACTGCTTAGCAGCTCTCACACCTCTATTAAAAGGCCATCGTTTTAATTTTCTCAAAATTCTTTGCTATTTTTAATGTTATTGTTATTTTATCACGTTTCTTAATGCTTTCTTATGTGTGCAGATGGTGAGTTTTCTTAAATTAGATTGTATTAGTTATTGTCCTGTTCTATAAAAAGAATAAGTTGAAATGATTTGTGCCTGTATGTCTATGTTACAGAATTAAGCTGTCATCCCTGCCCTCCTCCCGAAACCACCCCACCAACCCCTTTCCTGTAAAGAATAAAACGTGTATTTAACTAGGGGTTGGGGAAGACAGCAGAGGAAAGTACGTCATTCCCAAATACTGCTTCCCTCTGAATCCAGTTTCAAATCCCTTGGTTTCTTTTTATAAACAGGACTATAACTCTCACAATTGTTCAAGTCTGGTTGTGGTTTACATATTGTGTGGGATGGGAATAACATTCTTCGTTTCATGGGAGAAGTTTTTACCCATGTAGTAATTAGGAAGGGTTGTGGTACAAAGCTGTATGTTTTGTGTCCCGTCCCATCCCTCTCTCCACCCCTACTCCCATCCCCATACTATCTTATAATTTTTGTTCTTCAGGAGCCAGATTCTCTGTGGCTCAGTAATGGAGTTTTCCTTAGTCTCTAAGGACTAATCTGAATTAGATAGCCTAGTGTCAGCCGTGGGCTTTTGACCTCTAGTAATTTAAACCAAATCACTTTTTGGACTGTGATGGATTTCAAATTATACGTACAAGCCTTTGCATCTGACTCAGTGAACTGTTCAAGGCAAATTTCATCCTTTTAATAAATGTTTGCTGTCTTAATTGGATGAAGCTTGAATTTTGTTCTTATCTCTAGTATATTAACATCTGAAACTGTCCTCCTTTGTCTCCCTCTCCTTTCCTCCAGCACCCCTACCTTCCCTTTGTATCTGAAACCAACTAAACGTAGCATGTACTTCTCTTATGTGCTAGTGGTACAAGGTAGAGTTGAAGTAGATCCTCATCCAAAAAGAAGTTTCCACGAGATTTAGTTGAATGGGGCCGGTTGGGGGTGTGGGGGGGGCGGGGATGACTGCCTTTTAAAAAGTAGACATTTTCCCCATGTGCTTGAATCAGATTTGCTTTGTTCTGTGTACCTAACCTACCACTAACTCAGTTTAAGGGTAAGCATTCTTAATTAAGCATGAAGATTACAACTTATTTTCCATTGTTAAGTGAGCTGTTCTTTAGACTCATTTTTAGTTGATATTTAGAATTCTTTGGAAGTCATACTGTCTGTTTAAAATGTCTTGATTAGAGGTGATAGTTTTTGCTTCACAGTTAGGTGTAGACTGCTCAGTTTCAGCTATGTCTTCAATTGTTGCTAGTCTGTAAGTGTGACTTCTGTAGTTGATTATTTGTCTCATGATAGAACCATTTTGTTTGGAAGTTACAGATTTTGCTGCAGAGAGAGTCTAGTCTAGATATTAATTTATCCTGAACTTTGCTTTCTTAGTGATTCATAATTCTTAATTTTGTTTTTAGCTGGGAAGACTCTTCAGATATTTAACATTGAAATGAAAAGTAAAATGAAGGCCCATACCATGACCGATGATGTCACCTTCTGGAAATGGATCTCTTTGAATACGGTTGCTCTTGTTACGGATAATGCAGTTTATCATTGGAGTATGGAAGGAGAGTCTCAGCCAGTGAAAATGTTTGATCGCCATTCTAGCCTTGCAGGGTGCCAGATTATCAATTATCGTACTGATGCAAAGCAAAAGTGGTTACTTCTGACTGGCATATCTGCACAGGTAACATTTTTCTAGTTTTTAATAAAGAAAAGGTTTAGAGAATTAATGGGCTCTTTTAAAGATAGTGTAAAGAGATGGTTGTATTTGAGGCACATTTTAAACATTCATGTTATGCTTTAATAGGAGAGTGTTTGCAGCTAAATTTTAAATTAAGAGGTATCAAATTTACATTGGGAGACTAACAGGGAATTGTAAATCCTTGTAAAGATGATAAAGCATTCTAGTTACTTCAGTAGTTGTTGAATCTGGGAGTTATTGGGTCCCCAAACTTTATTCTGCTTGATCTTTTGTAGCAAAATCGTGTGGTAGGAGCTATGCAGTTATATTCTGTAGATAGGAAAGTGTCTCAGCCCATTGAAGGACATGCGGCTAGCTTCGCACAGTTTAAGATGGAAGGAAATGCAGAAGAGTCGACGTTATTTTGTTTTGCAGTACGGGGTCAAGCTGGAGGGAAGGTAAGTTTTGCCTTTGGAAATTATTTTAGTGAGAACTTATCTTTTTTGTCTTTCTGTTACTAATTAATTAGTTACCTAATTTCAAAATAGTCTTCTCCCTTTCTTGCTAATTTGTTTTTAACATTCAGATTTGTGGTGACTTAATTTGTTTAAATTCTGTTTCTAGTGATACTTGTCTAAAATGAATGTTCTTTAACAACTTATTTGTATCAGCTGTTTACCGTAAGACTTTATTTTCATTGCCTTTACCAAAGGCCTTAATTTGATGTTTTTCAACTTTACCGTGCGTAAGAATCACTAGGGTGGCTAAAATGTACATTTGTGTGCTTTCCATCTGGAGAGTCTGATTCAGTAAGTGGAGCTCATAATGTGCATTTTAAGTGCTCTAGGTGACTAGATAGAATGTGGACCACAATTTCAGTACCATTGCCTTAAATCTCAACGCTGACTATACATTGAAATCACCTGGACAAATTGAAGTACTTTGTACGGTTCTTAGTTTCGAACAACAGAAACAGGGTGTGGTTGATTAGAGCATAAAAAATTGAATGAAAGAATAATGGATAGTTTTCAATAGCTAGGAAGGTTAAGAACCAAGCTTGGAAAACTAGGAGGAATAAGGGAGAATGGGCAGCAGCCAAGAGTCCTGACACAGAGCTCTGTGGACCTGCTGCTGCTGTGATTGCACTGCTGGATGCCACAGTTAGCACTGCTGCCCCTGGAAACTCAGTTTGACTGCTTTTCTCATTGCCATAGCAGAATCTCTGAAGTCTTAATGTTTTTCTATGCTAAGTAGTTTTTAAAAATCAAGACAGAGATTGCCTAAAATACGGTAATTGATAGCCTTTAAGCTGGATGGCTAGTCATCCTAGTTAAGGATGAGACCACCCTAATAACTTTCTTATGGTTATATATCTTGGAAATGGAATTATCTATTGTTTTAGTCCATTCCTGACATGACTAAGCAAAATATATAATACTATTTCATTGATATTATTTGCTTTCTCTTGCCTCACTCACTGATGTGAAGCATGAGACATTTTAAATCAGAATGTTCTCATCCAGATTTGTGAGGTGTATGTGATTAGAGTGACAGCTCAGCTTAAGTGCATACTTACCTGTGTTTAAAATAGGTGTGGGCAGGAAGAATTTAAAAACTTAAGTTAGATTTCTATTTGGAAAAACTGAATTATAATCAAAAGCCCTTTTGTGGATATTGTTTTACCATTCTTAAAGTAGACTGAGGTGTGATTGAGCTATTCAACTGACTTTTAAAAATTTTTATCTTGAAATAATACATATTATTCACAGGAAGCTGCAAAGACAGTACAGAGAAATCCCATGCCCTTTACCTAGTTTACCCCAAAGGTTACATGGCGATGCAGTACAGTAGATAAACCAGAAGTTGACATTGGTTCAGTTGTATAATTGTGTCATTTTATCATGAATAGATTCAAGATACAGACTATTCCGTCACCACAAAGATTTCCCTCTTACTACCCCTTTATAGTCACAATCACTTACCTCTCCCTCACCATCTTTAACCCCTGAAAATCACTAATTTACTCTCCATTACTAGAATTTTGTCTCTTCAAGAATGCTATGTAAATAGAATCATGTAGTATGTGATCTTCTGGGAGTGCCCTTTTTTTGTGTGTTCCCACTGGGCATAGTGTTGGTGAACGTTCATTTTATTACTGAGGAGTTCCATGGTATGGCTGTACCATATAGTTTAACGTTCACCTATCATAGGACATTTTGGTTGTTTTTAGTTTGGGGCTACAAATAAAGCTACCCTGGTCCTTTTAGCATTTGATCATAAGTTTTATTTTCTTTTGAACAGTTACATATCATTGAAGTTGGCACACCACCTACAGGGAACCAACCCTTTCCAAAGAAGGCAGTGGATGTTTTCTTTCCTCCAGAAGCACAAAATGACTTTCCTGTTGCAATGCAGGTATTTTAAGCAAAACAAATGAACTTAAAATCTCTCCTCTTAACACAATTAATTCAAAAACTACAACTGATAGTCAATATAATTTAAGTGGTACCTTTGCTCAAAAATAGTTTGTTAGTGAAACTTTGTAAAGTAATACTCTTTCTTTAATGTAATATATAAATTGGGTTATCCCAGGTTGTTCAAAATGATGTTTTTCCCTTGTGTTTTTTCTTGTGTTTTATGTAAGAGCTTGGGATATCCCATATTTGAATTTGCTGTAAAAATGAGGAAGCCATAAATACTAGCTTTTAATTTTTCACATAAGCCTCTTGTCAAAGTTCTAGAATTTTACCATCTCTAAAATGGAATTGGACTAAATTTTCCGTTTATAGATTTATTATTTTACTGAAGTGTTGATTTTTTTTGTACAGATCAGTGAAAAGCATGATGTAGTATTCTTGATTACTAAGTATGGTTATATCCACCTGTATGATCTTGAGACTGGTACCTGCATCTACATGAATAGAATCAGTGGAGAAACAATCTTTGTCACTGCACCTCATGAAGCCACAGCTGGAATAATTGGAGTAAACAGAAAGGGACAAGTAAGGAAACCTTGAAAGTTAAATTAAGTGATAAACTAAAATAGCACTTATTAGTGTTAGCTTTTTTCAAAAACTAAGTGGTAACTTTGGATGTCAGAAAATAATATGTACCTAAAAATGCAGGAGCATATGATAACAGTCTCTCTTTAACACTGTCTCAGAGAGAGAAACTATTTGGCATACAGTATAGCCACCTAGGATTGTGTGTGGTCTCTATTATTAAGAGAAGTAACTCTTCATGCAAAGAAACTAGTAGGGTCACATCTGACAGACGGTGTACTTTTCTTTTTTTTGGCTGCACCTCGCGGCTTGTGGGATGTTAGTTACCTGTCCAGGCATTGAAGCCGGACCCCAGCAGTGAAAGCACCAAGTCCTAACCACTGGACCAACAGGGAATTCCCAGATTGTATACTTTTTATAGGGGTTTTCTTCCTATGATCTCTCTAAGACAAATTATCAACTACAAAGAAAAGAAGTCTTCTTACATCTTTTTCCCTACCTCTTTAATTATTACTAAATGTTTAATGTTGGAAGGTGATATGTTACAGTAGCTATGATATGTTCAGTGGGGGTACTTGAAAAGTTATCCAATTAGGGAGTATATTAGCTGTTCTGAATTTGTCACATTTGACATACCTCCTCATACCACCTAACACAAGTGATCCTTTTTCTGTGTTTTAGTGTTTTAATGTAATTTAAAATATTATACCAGGAGGTCTCTTTTTCCCTAAAAGAAAATGGTTAAATTTTCAAAAATAGTACTGTTACTGGCCTTGCCTTTTACTAGTTTTCCTCCAAATTAGTATTTTCCCTAGATGGTAAACAAAAGAAGTATATAGGTTTTTTCTCCTTTATTCTATTAATTTCCAGAAAATGGTATGTATATGAAGAGAGAAATACTCTAGAGAAAGAGAGTCTTTCCCTACTTACCCATCCCCTCCCTCAATTCCACACCTGGTTAGGTACTTCTGCTCTATGTCCCTAGATCTTAGGTAGCCCTCTTCATGGCACTTACCACAATGAATTACAGTTGTTTCAGTCACTGTTCTCCCTTAGGAAAGGGGCTTTTCTTTGTTTAATTGTATTTCTACACCAGTCAGTGTCTGGCACAAAAGCTACTTTAAAAATTTAGTAGCGTTCATTTATTCAGTTGCATGTGTCTCTCTTGGAAAAATCAAGAATGAATGGGTCTTCTGGTGAATTAGGTTAGTGATAATTTTATAATGATAAATTTGTTAAGCCAGAGACTACTGTTTTTTGGGGGGGTTTTTTTGAGACTATTATTTGAACTAAAGTATCTTGCATAATTGTAACATATATATTTAATATTCATAACTTTAATTCTGAAAACTTATTGTTTTCCTCCCCTTCCCCCCACAAATTTTCTGTGCCACCTGCTTTGAATAAGAAGATGAATGTTTACAGTAACCTTTAGGCTTCAGGGCTTTACTTTTTTGATCAGAGCCAACCAACTATAGCTGGACCTATGCCCTGAAGGAATAGAATAAGTGTGTGGTTTCTGTTGGTTAAAAAATCAAAAGTGATCAAGATGACATTGTTGCCAATATCTAGCTTACATTCTGAACTTGGTAGAACTGAGTACTTTAGAAGGTACAGGAACCTTCTTTGTCCCCTGTAGATCTTAAGTACTGGTTTCTAGAAATCTGCTAGTACAGTCTAAAAGTAGAATAAAGATGAAACTGGTTTGGTGTTTGGGGAAGACTACAGAAAGTATAGTTAGAAGCAGATTTGTTCATCTCCCTTATTTTTCCTAGGAGGTAAGTATTAAATTAAAGATGGGTGGAATGCAAATGACTATAAAGAAAGTAATTCTTCCTTTTTTTAAAAGGTGTGTCTTGATACGGAGTAGAGTGACATATTGCAGATAGAGGGTGGCCTAAGCTTTTGGCGATGGGGGTCAGATGTGTAGAAATGAAAGAATTTCGGAGGTTAAACTTTTTTCACTTTCCTCAAAAGGAATAATAGAATGGGCAAATAGATAGTACCTATCTGTTTGGTTATTGAGTTCTCATTTATTTAACAAATATTAAGCATTTACTTTGTGCTAAACACTGCCTGGTGCTAATAATACAATTAAACAAAGATAAGTCCCTTTCCTTATGTGGAATAGTGACTGAGAAACACTTAGATGAAAAATAATAGTATGAGAACTGCTGTTGGGGGAAATATAAGTAGTTTACTGGGATGTATACCAGCTCTGGTGTTGGGGAGAGGAATGGATGCATAGTGGAGGGCTCCCTTTCTCTTTGGCAATTGACCGGAATTCAGCTTTTAAGCAGTGTTCTGTGACTTACTAGGAGGACTGAGGGTAGGTAATTGTTCTTCAAAAAGAAGCAGTTAGAAGTTCCTCTTCACTGGTGCCACATTTATTAAGCACCTACTGTATACCTTGCGGTATGTAAGGTGCCTGAGGATTCAGTGGTCCTCCCCTCACTAAGCATATATATAATCTGGACTCTGGGAATGTAAATGTAATTAAAATTACTGAAAAATACCAGAGTTAGAAGGAATGTACCTTAAACTTCTTCCAGGTGAACTCATACCATGTTAAGAATGAATGAATGGTAGCAAAGCAGTTAGAGTTTGGACACTATGAAGTGGGGAGTTATTTATATTATAAGATGGCCATATTTTAGGAACCCGCAAATACCTTAGTACCCTTTAGTCTTTTCTGCCCTCTTTTTTTTCTTTTTTCTTTTTTTTTAATGGCAATAAGAAAGCAGCTGTCACAGTTTTATTACCTTTGTGATTCAGTAGTCATCAGCTCTAAATGGATTTGGTTTCACCGATGCTCACATGAACACATTGCAGCTATTCATTAGATCTTAAATTGCAGGTTCTCTCAGTATGTGTGGAAGAAGAAAACATAATTCCTTATATCACCAATGTCCTACAAAATCCTGATTTGGCCCTGAGAATGGCTGTACGTAACAACTTGGCTGGTGCTGAAGAACTCTTTGCCCGGAAATTTAATGCTCTTTTTGCCCAGGGAAATTACTCAGAGGCAGCCAAGGTGGCTGCTAATGCACCAAAGGTAAATAGTTATGAAAGTGAAGTTGCCATGATTGGATTAATGCTAATATGCTCTGTTTCTAATACTGTTAGAACTGGAACCAGCTTTCCACAGAGAAACTAATCTTTTTTAGGATATGTTTTCCAGTAGAATGAGTTACTTGTCAGTACCTCTAGATTTAATTACTTTTCTGTGCTCTAGCTTTGGTTAGCTTTTTAAAACTCAGGATGTCAGAATGATATGTAGATCTAACAAGCTCTGATTTACATAGATGTAATACTGTTTAGTTACTCAGTTGTTATACTGTTTGATCTTATCTGTGATAGCTACTGATTTTATTTCTAAGAGTTGACGATTAAACAGATCCTGTTCAATTTATGGTAGGAAGAGTTGTCTGAAATTGAGCTGAATTTATCCTCATCACCTTTGTATTATGTTGGACTGAATTAACACCTTACTCCCTGATCAGTGTAATGAAATTTCCACTTAACCTAATGTGAACCTGGAATAATAGCTAGTTGTAAGTATTATTGTCTTACACATTGACATTATAATTAGGTTGTTATGTTCCTGATTCAGGATAATCTCATAACATTGAGCCAGAAGTGTGACTGAATCTTTACTATTCATTATATTGAAGATTTGAGGTTTGGTTTTAGTAGATGGAATCATGCCTTTAAAATTGACTTAAGAGACCCATGGAGTTATTAGTGTGATGTTGGATCATCTTTAAAAGGAGTCTGTAACATTTCTGTTTCTTAAAGGGAATCCTTCGTACCCCAGACACCATCCGTCGGTTCCAGAGTGTCCCAGCTCAGCCAGGTCAAACTTCTCCCCTACTTCAGTACTTTGGAATCCTTTTGGACCAGGGCCAGCTAAACAAATATGAATCCTTAGAACTGTGTAGGCCTGTACTTCAGCAAGGGCGGAAACAGCTTTTGGAGAAATGGTTAAAAGAAGATAAGGTATATTAACTTCCGTTAACATATTTTTGCTTTGATTAAATACCATGTTAGCAAGTTAAAGACATAGGCTGTGCCAGAACATCTCCATCCATTATTTATTGCTTGTAGGAACAGAACAAGAATAGACATTGCATGAGATGCATAAACTTATTTCCTTTTGAAAATGTATTTATTTTGTGGCATGCTGAGGGTAGGATATCTATTTTAAAATGGAATCCAGGATTACTTGTTTGGTGGTTAAGACTACTAATCTGGAAGCAAACTGCTATCCTTCTGCTTTAGGAAAAGCTTAGTGTGAGATGCTTTGTGCATTCATATTTGTCAACATATGTAACACTCACTTGGACCTAAGAATGTATTCCTTTCTCCCACATCCCACACTTGATATGCCCAGTAGTTTCAACCATACAACATCATATCTTTTCTTGTAGAACTTCCCAGGTATCAAAACTGTGATATTTGCTGCTAGTAACCGTGTTTGGGTGTGCAAGGGAAACATGTTGTATAAAATGTTGGCTCGGAAATATGTTAACAAGACAGCAGGGCTGTCTAATTAGCAGTGATATAGATTCCCAAAGAGATTTCACAGAACGTTAATTGGCATTACATGAAAAAATATTTAACTTAGTTTCTTGAAATTGTTTAAATATAAATCTTTAAAAACTGTTGTTAACCAGCTTTCTTTACTGTAGGATTTCTCTATGCCTTTTAAATTCGTACTTACTAATTTCTTTTTACATAGAGTATCTAATGGTATTTTGTTTTCTGGAGCACATTATGGAAAATGTTGCTTATTTGTAAGGCAACTAACAAGTTTAAAGAATCCTTTAGTGGTATTATTCCTTTCATACCACCATAGAAAGCCTTTCTCCACAAAGTGGCAATATTGAATTGCCATGTCTTATGCCATTGTGAAGAACTGAGGTGGTACTGTTTATAGCACTCTGAGTAGTGAATAACTTTTAATGTTAGACCTTTTGGCTTTAGTGTTATGTTGGTTATATTTTTACATGACTAATTGTAAGTCCTTGTTTCTTGACCCAGCTTTTGGAAATCTTATAGGATATTGGAGGATAGTACTTCAGAGTTGGGATGCTTGGACAGGAGTCTGCTGAAGAATAGTTACTAGCCACATAGCGAGTATTTGAGGTCCGTCCTAATTGCTTAAGATAAGGGAGGATGGGAACAGCCAAGGTAACTGAGTTGACCAATATAACAGTGTGAAAGCTTTGTGGGTATCATTACCTTTTTTGGTGAATGGTCACATAGGATTCATTTGTGGTAAAAAGGACACTGGACAAATCTTCCTTAGTTAGCGTGTTCGGTTGAGAGGTATAGACTCTGATAGAACTTCTCATTGAATGTCAGTGATAATCATAGAAAATCAACTCTAGTATATAAAGCAGAACTCTTGGGCTTCCCTGGTGGCGCAGTGGTTGAGAGTCCGCCTGCCGATGAAGGGGACACGGGTTCATGCCCCGGTCCGGGAAGATCCCACATGCCGCGGAGCGGCTGGGCCCGTGAGCCATGGCCGCTGAGCCTGCGCATCTGGAGCCTGTGCTCCGCAATGGGAGAGGCCACAGCAGTGAGAGGCCCACGTACCAAAAAAAAAAAAAAAAAAAAACAGAACTCTTTTAGAGAAGCTGCTTTCCACATTGGGCAGCTGACTAAGGCAGGTTGAATAGTAAAGAGGAGGGTGTCTGCATGTACACCACCTAAAAATTCTAAAATTTTTATCTGTTTGACCTCTTGAAATTAATGTCCTGCTTTATAACCTTAAATCCAAAAATCAAGAAGATAATGAAGCTTAGATCCTTCAGACATACAGATTATACCCTAATTTTAGTAATGGTCTTTATGGTAAGCCTCATCTGGCTCCTTGAATATCAGATTTTCATTTCATAACATTACATTAGGAGCTGCATTATTCTTGAAAAATTAAGACCATGTGGGTTTGATATCTGAATACTCTTTTAATAGTTAGAGGTGCAAGATTCTGCTTTTTAAGTATTTATATTCCTAACAAGGTAATTGGTAGTATCTGTACATGTGAAGTCTTGGTGGGTTTTTTATCCTTGATTAAGTAGAATGTGTGGAGAATTCTAAGTTATTGCTGTGAATACAAAATCAAGAGTCTTGGGCTCCCCTGGTGGCACAGTGATTAAGAGTCCGCCTGCCAATGCAGGGGACACGGGTTCGAGCCCTGGTCTGGGAAGATCCCATATGCCGCGGAGCAACTAAGCCCGTGTGCCACGACTACTGAGCCTGCGCTCTAGAGCCAGCGAGCCACGACTACTGAAGCCCGTGAGCCACAGCTATTGAAGCCGTGTGCCTAGAACCCATGCTCCGAAACAGGAGAAGCCACGGCAATGAGAAGCCCGTGCTCCACAATGAAGAGTAGCCCCCGCTCGTTGCAACTAGAGAAAGCCTGCACGCAGCAATGAAGACGCAACACAGCCAAAAATAAATACATACATACATACATAAATAAATTATAAAAAAGAAAAAAATCAAGAGTCTTTATAACCACAACCCCTGCATATTTATAGTACATTCTGGGACAACTGAGTAACTAAATGCCTATCATGTTAGTTATTATTTATAGTGGAAGTAGTGTCAATTGCTGATTTATACAACAGCTCATGGATTACTAAACAGTCTCTTTTTCCTTTTGACAGCTGGAATGCTCTGAAGAACTGGGAGACCTTGTGAAATCCGTGGACCCTACATTGGCACTTAGTGTGTACCTAAGGGCTAATGTGCCAAATAAAGTCATTCAGTGCTTTGCAGAAACAGGTCAAGTCCAGAAGATTGTTTTATATGCTAAAAAAGTGAGTTCAATGAAACAGATTCTCCACATAAATTCATTAAAACATTGAGAAATTAGCTTCTAGTAACTCTCAGTGGCTTTAGTAGTGAATTTCCTTAAATATTTATAATTACTTAGAAAAGTATAAAAATGCCGTTATGGCTCGCATATAGAATTACACTTCAAAAATGGAGACAGTTACTCTTGCATGGCTTATAGAATTTAAGCTGCTAGGGCATGTTTAACCTGTTAGAATAGATTTTTTTGGTGGTCAATGAGACTGAATAAGCCAATTATAAAAATTTATAGCTATTTGTTCAAATATGTTATCACCAAGGTGTCTATTTGTCTTATATAAACCAAGATCAAATTGAGCATCTAAGTTAAAACTGAATTTGTATTTTCACCGTTAGCTCTGTCTGTAGTAGCAAGATTCTATTGCAGAAAAAGCCTTTAAATGATATAAAAATGGAACTTTGCAGCAGGGCTTAAGTTTTTGTCTCTTTGTAGGTTGGATATACTCCAGACTGGATCTTTCTGCTGAGAAATGTTATGCGAATCAGCCCAGATCAGGGGCAGCAGTTTGCTCAAATGTTAGTTCAGGATGAAGAACCTCTTGCTGATATCACACAGGTAAAGGAGTTAAAATATATTTTGTAGAAGTTGATTTAAATGGAGAATGGGGGGGATCTGAGTTTAAACAACTTTGGAGAAGAATGGGTTAACTTTTTTATTTGTAGAAATTAGAGCTGTGTTGATCTACATGGATAAACCTTAAGTACATTACCAAAAAAAGCAAGTTGCAGAAGAGTGGACAGTCAGATACCATCTAGATACAGTTCTAAAACATGCAGAACAAATACCATCTCATTTAGAGTGGTGTATGTGTTAAAAATATGAAAAATATATGGGAATAATAAAACACAAAGGATAGCCCCTGCCACTAGGTGAAGGGAGAGGGAAGAGATGCATATATGAAGTGAGAGTCACAGACTCTTTCATTTTTATGCTTTTGTATATTTTAAATAGTTCATCAGGGAATTCCCTGGCGGTCCAGTGGTTAGGAGTCCGTGCTTCCACCACACGGGGTACGGGTTCGATCCCTGGTCAGTTAACTAAGGTCTTGCATGCCGTGTGGCGTGGCATGCATGCATGCATGCATGCATCAATCAATCAATCAATCATCAGAATTTTAAATCTATCAACTTATATTCTGCTATTATATAGTATCTTGAAATATTTTGTGGTTGTTTTTACTAGAGCTAAAAGTAACTTCAGAAGACAAAAACTTACTCTTAAATTACGAGGTTATGCTGTCCAAATAATATTCTTTAAATCTGGGATTTGATCTGGCAGTGTTTTATATGTGAAGAAAGAGATAATGTTTCATTTCCTTTCATTTACGTATATTGTCAACAGTATCACAAAGCAGTTTTTAAGTATCTTAAAACAATTTCCTTTAAATCTTTTTTTTGCAGATTGTCGATGTGTTTATGGAATACAATCTAATTCAGCAGTGTACTGCATTCTTGCTTGATGCACTGAAGAATAATCGCCCATCTGAAGGTCCTTTACAGACAAGGTTGCTTGAGATGAACCTTATGCATGCACCTCAAGTACGTGTTTTCATGCTTTTTAGGCATGTTTCCAACACTGTTTTTGTAGTTATTCAGAGCTTCTTAGATTATTTGAAACTACTGAGATGCCTATTCCACGTTTTAGAAAATTTAGCTAACATTCTTTTGTACTTTCTCTCCGTTACCAATTCACTGTTGAATCTTAATATGTAACCTGCATATGGAGTTACTGATATAAATGGAGTAGTAAAATAAACTCATCCTTTTTATGGTTTTATAGGTCGCAGATGCTATTCTAGGGAATCAGATGTTCACGCATTATGACCGGGCTCATATCGCTCAGCTGTGTGAGAAGGCTGGCCTCCTGCAGCGTGCATTAGAACACTTCACTGACTTATATGATATAAAGCGTGCGGTTGTTCATACCCATCTTCTTAACCCTGAGGTATTTTAGGCTCTTACCTAACTATTAGTTATGATTAATTGGTATACCAAAAATGTGTTTGTGTTACTGAATGATAGTAATTTCATACCACCATTAGGTTTAACATTGTTTCACTTATTTATTTACTTATTTATTTTGTCCTCTAGTGGTTAGTGAATTACTTTGGGTCCTTATCAGTAGAAGACTCCCTGGAATGCCTCAGAGCCATGCTATCTGCCAATATTCGTCAGAATCTACAGATCTGTGTGCAGGTGGCTTCTAAGTATCACGAACAATTGTCCACTCAGTCTCTGATTGAACTTTTTGAATCTTTCAAGAGTTTTGAAGGTAATCAGGAGTTTGAGTTGTTTTAAATTATTTAAGGTAGCCAAGAGGGGTATTGTTATACGGGCATTGTCATAGACGATATGGATTTGTCATAGGCTGTTGGAAATTCTTTCTACAAGCTTACTTTGATGAGATATTTTAAGTCTTTTATTATTCAGTAACTGTTGTCAGGCATATTCTATACCAGGTTCCAGGGACATGCAGTGAAGAAGACTGTCTGCATGGATATTTTATAGGTGAATTAAAGGCAAAATTTTAAGATACAAGTATATGTAGTAGCTTTGTCATAATTGTATTAGATGAAAATACTAACGATCAGGTATGTAATGATTGTGTTTATATTGCCTGACTCTTATAATGGCAAATGATTCTAGCCAAGGAAATTTTGTGACTTGTCCCTGTAGCAGGTTTTCTCAACCTCAGCGATACAGACATATTGGGCTGGATAATTTGTTGGGTTGGGGGGTACATTTTTGTATGCATGCAGGATATTTAGCAGCATCGCTGGCTTCAGTCCACTGGATGCCAGGAGCATGAGCTCCACCAGTTGTGACCACTAAAATGTCTCCAGACCTTGCTCAGTGTCTCCTGGGAAGAAAACCATCTTGCCCCCAGTTGAGAACCACTGTTGTGTTGAGTATTAATGTAATCACTGTTGGTGGCTTTTAGGTTCATTAGCTAAATATCTGGTCTCTACTTACCTTTTCCTCCCTCTTCTTGTAGTACTGCTCTAGACAGAAGGAATAAGCGATTCCTACTAGTTTCCTTAATTTTTTCAGTTTCTTTGTTAACTGTGCACTACATTTATACTGTTCATTCAGTACAGTAGCCGCTAGCCACATGTAGCTATGTAAATTTAAAGTAATTAAAATTGAATACAATTAAAAATTTAGTTCTTCAGTCATCTAGCTACATTTCAAGTGCTCGATAGCCACGTGTGGTTAGTGGCTACTGTATTAGATAGTGTAGATATAGAATATTTGCATCATTGCAGAAAATTCTGTTGAATGGCACTGCATTAAATCTTTTTAAGCTACTTTTGTGTGTTTCCTATTAACTGAGTATAGAAAAACACCTGCTATAGTGGACTTCATTTAAAATTTCTCATTTGGAATATGGTATGATAATTAGCTTTGATATTAAGTAGCTGTCTCCTATTTCTCAACTACTAGAAAACATTGAATTTTCTGTTCTGTAGGGATTAAAGTACAAATCCATTTATTGAACTGATTAGTGGACTATTTAATATTCTTATTGAGCTTTTTGAGCAACCAGTTTTTATTTGGGACTATTCAGTATAACTGTGTGGGTTTTTTTGGCTTGTTTTTTTAAATTGAGGTATAATTGACATAATGTTTTTTAACTGCTTAAGTATTTTTCAGGTCTGTCGTTCTCAAAGGTACACCTGTGCTTAATTTCAATTATTTGTTTCTTTAAGGCCTTTTTTATTTTCTGGGATCCATTGTTAACTTTAGTCAGGACCCAGATGTGCACTTTAAATATATTCAGGCAGCTTGCAAGACGGGGCAGATCAAAGAAGTAGAAAGAATCTGCAGAGAAAGCAACTGCTATGATCCTGAGCGAGTCAAGAATTTTCTCAAGGTAAGAGTAATGCATTTTCTGGTTGGGTTGAAGATCAGCAGTTCCGCAAGGGTTTGCTCACAGTTTTAAAATACTTTTTTCCCCTAAAAGTGAAATTCTTAGCATTCTCAGATTGTATGCTGAATTATTTCTTCCAAATTTAATATTCTGTGGTTTCCTTTGAAATAAGGAAGGAAATTGGTAAGTAATACTTAAGAATGACCACCTGTTTAAATGAAGAGAAAAATAACACTATCTCTAAGGAATTTCCTTTCTTTCACTGTAATTTTAGAAGAAAATTTTTGAAAAGTGATTGTAGATGCTCAGTGTTTAGAATATCATTCAGGCTCTTTTTGAGTATTAAGATCAGCTTGCCCTCAGTGTTATCTTAAGGGACCTGTATTCGCTTTTTTTTTTTTTTTTTTTTACATCTTTATTGGAGTATAATTGCTTTACAATGGTGTTAGTTTCTGCTTTTATAACAAAGCGAATCAATTATACATATACATATGTTCCCATATCTCCTCCCTCTTGCATCTCCCTCCCTCCCACCCTCCCCATCGCACCCATCCAGGTGATCACAAAGCACTGAGCTGATCTCCCTGTGCTATGTGGCTGCTTCCCACTAGCTATCTATTTTACGTTTGGTAGTGTACATGTGTAAGGGACCTGTATTATATGCAAAGGGTTCTGTTGTGTAAAGGACATAGGTTAATCTCTGTCATTGATTAGCTTAACTCTAGGAACTAAATATTAATCATGTGTAATTCATAAATTGAAGGTACAATCGAACAAAAAAACCCTCAGCTTTGTGACACGAATTTGTTATGGAGAAGTAAGAACTGCCTGTGTTGGAATGAAGAGTAATGGTTTAAAGATTCTTAGACCTTTACAGCATACCTGAGGGCAGTTAATTTTTGTTTAATGGTTAACTTTAGCTTTATTTTCATACCTACTAATTACTTTGTGAGGAAGATAAGGCTTTAAAATTGGCAGTCATTTATAAAAATTAGGAAAACTACAGAACATTCAGATCCCCCAGAATACATATTTACATGCTTTACATTTATATTAAAAATATATTAAATGATTCCAGAGATTGTATATAAAGTTCTTAAGTATTCTTTTCTTCTGGAAAAATTTTAGATTGAAACCAAAGCCAAAATGTTCATTGTGCAATTTAGTAGGAAAGAAAAGTCTTTTCTTACTCCTACACTGATCATTTTTAGATAATCTATAGTTGTTTTAGCTGATTCTTCTTCTGAAGAACTTAATACCTAGATTAAATAGCTGAACCCTTAGGTGTTTTAGTGTAATAATGTAGTTAAAGTGCTGAAGTTGCCCTATGTTTTAGATTAAAAGATAAACATTCCCCAAAAGTATAGCTTTATAATGTTTTGGCCATCATGAATATTCTGAGGAGCCTGGCTAGTATATGTTTGAACCAATAACTTCCTGGTGTCAGAAAAAAATGTCCAAATGAGAAAGATTTGATACTCTGTGCTTGGCTAGTGTACCCATAACACCAGTCCAGTTCCTCCTATGAGTAACAGTACTGTTTCCTTTTTTTAAAAATACTACCAGATCCACACTGATTTCTTCTTGTTTTCATTAAGCTCTTAGCTTTTATGCTTCAATTGTAATTTCTTGAGCATTGGGTTGTAATATTTGAGTTATATATATGTAAAGCAGGACTGAATTAACTATTTTCACCTAATTATGATGATCTTGAGTTCATAAAAAACCCTCTGGAAACTAGGATGTGGCAGTCTTACATTGCTTAGCCCATGAGATCTAATTAGATGAGGAATCCCCCTCCACACTTGTGAATTGGATGCAAGTCTAATAGAGGAGAGTGGATGTGAATTATGGGCTTTTGAAAAGTCAGACCTGGTTCAAATTCCTTTTCTTTCTATAAAGCTGTTAACCTCAGGCCAGTTAACTAAGGTGCCTCAGCCTTGGTTTCTTCAACCACAAGCTGTGTTTATCAAGTACCTTGTATGCCATAGGTGTTCAAGTGATAACCATGGTTAATAAGCTGTGTTGGTGGGCCTTGGAAATAAGGTATTGTCAGCTTTTCTAGCAGGCAAGTTTTGTTTCTTTTTGGTTTCAAGTTATTCCTGACTCCTTGAAGGAATTTTAATACCAGCCTGAGTTAGAGGAAAAAACCTAGTCTCTTATCATTAAGTAATCTGAGATGGGAGCTCGTGCTAATACGCTACTATTGGATATTCAGCCTTTCACCCCAGTAATAAGAATGAACATACTAAACCATTTACTCACTTTCCTTATTGATCTGTAGTTTGTAGCGGCATGCTGCATTTCATCATCACTGTTATTAAACTTCATTTTGGAGTTACTAGCTGTATTATAACTGGTGTTGTATGCAAACTGTGATAATAAGAAAAATACTTCTCTGAATCTAATCTTGAACGTTAGAGAAGTGCCAATTACATGCTAGCCACGAGGAATACCGAGATTAATAGAATATGAATTCTCCTTTAAAGTAGCCTGTAAGCAGGATGAAATGGTGTCAGTAGCATTATTTGACTCGTGCCCTAACCTTGGGAACTGTAGCCTTGCATAGAAAACGTAAAGCTGTTCTTTAGACCCATGCCTCTTGCTACCTTTGATCTTATTTTCCAGGTTTTGTTTCAACCTCACCGGCCTGCTTGCTATTCCTGGAACTCCCCAAACCCTCTCTTGTCCCAGGGCCTTTGCTTGTGCCCTTTCCCACTTTCCTCTCAGACCTTCATGACCTGCTCCCTTACCTTCTTTCAGATTTCCAGTCAAATGTCACGAGAAAGGATGTCTCAGATTACCCTGTCTAAAATAAAATCTATTCCTGTTCCGTCCTCACTTCCCCCTTATCTTGTTCTCTTTCTTTATAACACTTAGCACTGTCTCTTCCCACTACAATGTAAGTCTCTTTGGGGAATGCTTACTTTGTTCCCTGCTTTATCTCCAAACTTTATGTCTAAGAAAACCTGAATATGTTTATATAATTGCAATTTTGATCCTAAAATCTCTAATTATAATACCTAAAGGGTAACCTTTAAATAAAAATTTAAAATATTAATAGCATTATTTTCATATATGAAATCATATGCAAATTTAGGTAATCAAGAAAGTATCCCAGTTTTTGTCTGCTTTTTTCAAATTTAAATTTTCTTTGTGAATACAAATAGTTGTCTTTCGCAGCAGAGATCTTAAACCACCCATGCGTGAGACTAGAATACCTAAGTAATCTTAGATTACTTGTCAAGTATGTTTTCTCCCTAAGTGGTAAAATGCAGAAGGTAATATTTTATATGTATATTAAACAAGATAAAGAAGATTAGTGTGTTGATGTTCGTTTAGTAGGAAAAACTTGGCCTGCTAAAATCTTTTGCATAGGTAGATCAAACATTCTCTTTAGAAATGATTATAGCAGCTGTTAGTACAGAGTTTCCATGGTGCTAAATAATACTTGCTTTAGACTTTCCTTGATGGGAAAAATCTGCAGCTGGACTTCCACTTCACATTTACAGCCTTTTTTTTTTTTTTAATTCAGGATTTCTTACGACTCCAGATTTAGTTTAGTGTTCTCTGAACACTTCATAGACTAATTATAATTGTTTATAATTGGGTGACTTACAAGTGCTAGACTTAGGATTTATTCTAACCTTGCAAATAATGTTTTTTGTGGCTGTCATTGAGGAAAGTCCTGTCCTGCTTAGTTCTTCTTCTTCAGTAGACAATCCATAGAGGAATCATTTACTGAGGAATGTTTCACTGTGTATAAATGAATTCCTGATGGAAACTGTTGTTTTTTGTGCTGTACCTAATGTCTGTGGAATGTAACAGGACATGTATCAGGTAAATGCCCAGTACAGGTGTTACCTACCTGTCTATAACATCTATGTCAATCTGTAAGTAGGAGTATAGCTTGGTATTTGTAATGGTAAAAGCAGTTGGCAATTTAAAGATGCTTTAAATGCTTTTTATCTTGTAAACCTTTTTTTTTTTTTTATAGCAGCATGTGGTATATTTAAATTCATGGCCATCACTATCATGCTGCTCCTTGTAGGCGTTATTATAACGGTGTTGGAAGACGGCCATATAGATTGAATGGGGAGGGGTAAAAAAACAAGTCATCAGTTTGAAATAAATGTGAGCCAATATGCCTGATTTTGACAGTGTGACTATACCTCTTAAATCAACTACAAATTCAGTTGTTACTATTAATGAAAGTCCCAGTGTGATGATTTTATATCCTGAGTGCCACTGATGGCTCACAAGTCTTGTTACTTTTTTTTTAAAGGATTATATTTGGGAAGGACCTGGTATTTTGCTGTGACTCTAGGTATTACTTCATAAAACTTTATGGAAACTGGGTTGGGCATTTCTAAGAACAGCCAAGTTTATGTGAGCCTCTCCCACAAGTGTAGAACAGATTCTCATATTTTACATTGATAACCTCACAGAAGAAGAAAATTAAGGTTTCCTTTTTTTTTTTTTTCCAGGAAGCAAAGCTAACAGATCAGTTACCACTTATCATTGTGTGTGATCGATTTGACTTTGTCCATGATTTGGTGCTCTATTTATATAGAAATAATCTTCAAAAGTATATAGAGATATATGTACAGAAGGTAAGTAATACTTAGATAACTTTAAAATATAATCTTGTAGATTTTACTTCTCACACAGGAAATCTTCATCCTTTTGAAACTCCTTGTCCAGTAAGAGTGGTCTGGTCTGCTACAATGGCTTTTAACGTTTTTTTTTTCCAGCAGAATCCTTTCGTTGATTAAAATTTTACGTGCATTCCAAGTATGTAAAACAAAACAGAACTGCTGGGCTTCCCTGGTGGCGCAGTGGTTGAGAGTCCGCCTGCTGATGCAGGGGACACGGGTTTGTGCCCCGGTCTGGGAGCGGCTGGGCCCATGAGCCATGGCCGCTGAGCCTGCGCATCTGGAGCCTGTGCTCCGCAACGGGAGAGGCCACAACAGTGAGAGACCCGTGTACCACACACACACAAAAAAAAACAGAACTGCTGTAGTTGAAAAAATTGAGTGGCCTACACCCTACTTATTTGATAGCCCCAAACTCCTTTTGGTTTTGCTTATTAGTAACGTAATGACATTCTTCTTCTTTTTTTTTTTTTGCGG
>RJWK010029042.1:0-25500 GCA_004363435.1 Platanista minor | reverse complement strand
GGAAGACCCTTACTACTGTCCAAGGGATCGCTGATGATTACGATAAAAAGAAACTAGTGAAGGCGTTTAAGAAGAAATTTGCCTGCAATGGTACTGTAATTGAGCATCCAGAATATGGAGAAGTAATTCAACTACAGGGTGACCAGCGCAAGAACATATGCCAGCTCCTCGTAGAGATTGGACTGGCTAAGGACGATCAGCTGAAGGTTCACGGGTTTTAAGTGCTTCTGGCTCACTGAAACTTAAGTGAGGATTTCCTTCCAATGAGTAGAATTTTCCTTCTGTCCCTTGTCACAAGTTTAAAAACCTCACAGCTTGTGTAATGTAACCATTTGGGGTCTGCTTTTAACTTGGACTAGTGTAACTCCTTCATGCAATAAACTGAAAAGAGCCATGCTGTCTAGTCTTGAAGTCCCTCATTTAAACAGAGGTCAAGCATTAGGCACCTGGCAGTGTCCAGCCTGAAACAAAGCAATAACAATGATGTTTCAGCCAAGTCCAGAGCCCTAAGATCACAGACGGCTATGTCTGGCCAGAACCTCCTCAGCAATCCCTCTACAGAGTTCCCTGCCCTAAGAGAATGTCGCCACCTGAACAGCCCTCGGTGAAGCTGAGAGTGGAGGATGGGGTGAGGCAGCGACGGCAGCTGTACTGCTAAGAGGGAGTCTTTGATCATCAGGGGAAAGATCCCCTGGTATCTCCAACGTGACCAGGTGGGCAGAGCTTAGAGCAGCCACCCTCCTCCTATTGAGGTGACAGGACAGCTGGCTTGCCACCAAGGTCTTTTTGCCCAGACATATCCTAGCTGATCAATGTCCAAACTAGAATGTGAGGCCAACCTTCTACCAGAGTTAAACTTTTGACAAGGGAACAAATTTCAAACAGATGTAGCAGTCGTGTAGCTGTAGAGCTCGCACTTTACTAGCAACAGCTGCCCAATGCCATGTGAAGTAACAAACTGGTTTTTGGTTTTTTGGGGGGGTTTTTTCCCCTTCAGTTTTAATGTTATGTATTTAAACTCTTATTTAAATAAAACTTGTTTTCAGAAAAAAAAAAAAAGTGTGAGATATACATACATATATATTTATATACTACATATATATAAAATATCCCAGTGTGTATACATCACACACACACACACAAACACACAAACACACACACACACACACACACAGACGAATGTTATTATTCAGGCATAAAAGAGAAGGAAGTTCTGCCATTTCCAACAATATGGATCGACCCTGAAGTCATTATGCTAAGTCAGAGAAAGACAAATACAATGTGATCTCACTTATATGAGATCTCACTTTAATCTAAAAAAAACACACATACAAAAACAAAAAAACCAACAAACCAAACTGATAGAAAGAGATCAGATTTGCAGTCACTAGAGGCAGGGTTGGGGGAAGGGGCAATTGGAGGAAGGTGGTCAAAAGGCACAAACTTCCAGTTCTAAGATAAGTAAGTACTAGGGATGTGATGTACAGCATAGTGACTAAGTTAATGCTGCTGTGTGGTATACAGGGAAGTTGTTAATAGATCCTGAGAGTTCTCATCACAAGGGAAAAAGTGTATTTGTTCTTTCTCTTTTCTTTTGTATGTATATGAGATGATGGCTATTAATTAAACTTGTGATAATACATATATGTATATCAAATCATTATGCTTTACACCTTGCACTTACAGTGATATCTCAATAAAACTGACAAAAATCTCTCAATAAAACTGAAAAAAAACTCTCTCTCTATAAAACTGAAAAAAGATAGAAACAAGAAAAATATGGGCTATTCAACACCTCAGTTAAATTATAATTTTTCTTGCAAAAATTAGTAAGTAACAAAACCACCGTTCCATAACTCTTTAGCCACATTTCTTTGATATTCTGGCCTGGAAACTGGACAGAGACTGGAGGCATCCACTGTAAATGTGAAGCTCTCCTCCGCAGCCTGTCCAGCACAGCACCCCTCCACAACGCCTCACAGATCCTGCACTGTGCCAACCTGTACCTATATTTTTCCTTTGCTTATCATCTATCTCACTCAACACAATGAAAGTTCCATGAGTGTAGTGACATGGTGTACATTGTCTGGGACACAGCAGGCTCTCAATAAACACCTGTGGAAGGAATAAACAAAGGACGAACTGTCCAGTTCCTTGCCTGTGCCTCTCTCTTGCCACCATCGCATCTCCACCACCAGATTCTAAGCACCAGAAAATTAGCAGTGAGGGAGACTTACATTTATTTCATATAACTAAAATTAGCACAGCAATATGGGCACATAAAAAATGTCCCTCTGCACAAGTGATGTACATGACAATTTCACAGAAAAAGACACTCTGAAACTGCTTGGTTGCTTACCTTCTACAATACAATTTAAAGCAGAATCAGTTTTTTTTAATTAGCTAATGGAAGTGACCTTAAACACCGCCCCCCCGCCCCCCGGAAAAAACGCCTTTGTTTATCAAGAATAGGCGGTGAAAACCTTAACATTTAAAGAGTAAGGCCCTGTCTCCTGCCTCCAAATCAGCCTTCTTCACTTAACAAATAATCTCCGACTCTAGGGACTAGAAAATAAAATGTTTGGATACTTTTAGGATTTGGAAGGCATAGCGCAGCTCCGCAGGGTTGGTGTGAGAGCTGTGCGCACTCCTCACTCAGGGCCTGGCAGGAGGCGCATTCAGTGGGAGCCATCACTTGTATCATCTACATCAGTCTAAACTCCAGTGTCTCACCTACTTGCAGCATCTCTGAAAAACTTTCAAGTCTGGCATCCAGAAATCCAAGGAGAACTTATAAACAGCAAATTCTCCCCTCCCCTGAATTTAGAGACTTGTTCTCTGGAGGAGAAAACAACAACAAATAAAAAGCAAACACCCCACAAAACAACAACAAAAGCTTTGGCAGTGGAGTGTGTAATAAAATGTGGCACTGGGAAACAATAAGGTAGTGAATGTAATTTTGAAAAAATCATGGTGGGAAAAATAAGGAAATAATTATTCTCTGGCAGATAGACAGCCTTGTGTGAATTTACTGATATTTTAAGGAAACTCAGTATTTCATCTAGGTGAGCCCACAGGGGCTGTTTGCCAACTATATGGGACACCCAAGGGCTGGTTAGCAGTGTTATGTGGACGCAAGATTTCCCATGTGGTTCTATCAGGATGCTGGTGAGTAATGCTGGCAAAAGGCACGGACAGAGGTTTTTACAGTATTTTGTGGCGTACACTTTACCAAGTTTCAGCTGACCACAACTCAGTGGCAAAATGGTAAAAAAAAAAAAAAAAAAAATTAAAATCCTTTTAATCCAAAAGCTATTAAATGCTAATGCCAATGTGAATAACTAGGTTCATGCTTTGCTCTGATACCACCAATCTAAATTCGAGCTGACACATTTATTGCTTTTGAAACACACACACGTGCACAGAACCCTAAAGCACACCTGCCCTCACAGGCCAGCGCTCACACACACACACTCAGTGAGCAGTGCCAACACGTTCAATGGCAGCAAGGTGAAGAACAAGGGAATCCAGAGAGGATTCTGCTTTGGACGACAGTGAATGCTACTGCACTTCATTGACTTCTTCCCTCCCTTCTTATCCACCCCCTTCTTCTTTCTGAAGTTTAGAGGGAACTTCTACGAACAAAAATCTTGCGAACCATAATTTATCTCAAACCCATCATTTTTTTTGGTCTCACTTCTTCTTTCTTCTTTTTTTTCTCTTTACACTCTTCCTGAACAGTATTAAGAAGTTCACTGTTTTTTTTTCTGCCAAGAGTATCTGTAACTGTTATTAGTCTTAAAAACAGAGATATCAAACATATTGTGAAAATATTTGTTGCACTGTTACTAAACAGAGGTCAGACAAAGGGATCATTACACTCACATCTGCAGAAGTCGGGCACAACACGGGCTCACGTCCTCAGCGCCTGGATCTGCCTTCCCAGCAATCTATCCAGAACAAGATGGGCCACGATCACGGGCCACCAAGGGAGGCTGTTTGCTATAAATCTGACTCTGCTACCTGCTGGCCAGGACACAGCCTGTCCAGATTCTCTCTATCTCTAAAACAGGATCGGAGAACCTAACTGGAAGGTCGGCTGTGAGGATTAACTGAGGTGGTAAACATGTGAAATACTCTGAATATCACTGAACAGAAACCGGCCACTGCCATCCGGGTAAGTGGCACCTAGTGCTGGAAAACTGTCTCCCCTCAAGCAGGAAGAAGAGTAATCAAATGGTCCCTGAAAAGAAATCTCGGAAATATTTTCCTCTTGCTTCTATAATCACAACGCTCTATTCCACAGGCATGTTTTAAATTGCATATTTGCAGGGCACCCACCGGCCTAAAACCCAGTAGCGGCCTCCAAGCCCTGAGCGCCCCACCCTCTGCCCCCTGTGTTGGCCTTCACGTGCAGTGCACACGCTTCACTCTGTTCTTTCAACAGCAAAGCTCGATCTCTCCTGAGTGTATCAGAAAACAACTACAACAAAAACTAAGACAACAGACACACATAAAAATTTACTCAAGTTTTAAGAACCTTGACATGTATGTCTTTTATATTGAAATGTACTAGAAGGTACAAACAAGGTAAACGAAACTGATTATTAAATGGCATAAGTAAGAGTTATAAAACAGCCCAGAAAAGTAAGCTATCCATGAGGGAAGAAAAGAAGAGTTGAAATCCACAAACTAAAGGTGTTAAACATTTTTTTTCCTTAAAGCCAGAAACATGTGTTAGAGACACTCACTGAAATATCTGTTATTAATATGCAACGTCTTACAAAACTAGACAAGCACTTACTATAACACCCAGCAACTGCACCCTTGTTCATTTACACCAGAAAATTAAACACCTAAGTTCACTCAAAATCTTGTCCACAGCACTTTTATTTGCACCTCCACAGGTGCACAAAGTGTGGTACATCCATATCACAGAGTAAGAGGAACTAACTGCTGATATACACACAAACTTGGATAAATCTCAAGGGAATGGTGTTGAGTGAAAAGAAGTCAATTCCCCAAAGGTTACATACCATATTATTTCATTTATGGAACGTTTCTGAGATGACATTAGTATGGAAATGGTGAACACACTGGTGGCTGCAAGGCATTAGGTGGGAAGAGGTGGCTAAAAGGGAGCACAAGGGATCCTGATGATGAGTGTCCTGTATCTTGACTGTGGTAATGGGCACATGAATCTACCCAGGTGATAAAATTACATAAATAAAACACACACACACGAGTGCATATAAGCTGGTAAAACCTGAATACGGTTGGTGAATTGTATCTGGATCAATTCCTGGTTGTGCCAGCGTACCAGAAATAGGAAAAACGTCATCCTTGGTGGAACGAGGTGAGGGGCACAAGAAGCCACTGTGTTATTTCTTAGAATGGCACTAGTTTAATGTGAATCTACAATTATCTCCAAATGAAAAGTTTTTTTAAGAAGGCAGAAAGGGGCTTCCCTGGTGGCGCAGTGGTTGAGAGTCCACCTGCCGATGCAGGGGACGTGGGTTCGTGTCCCAGTCCGGGAGGATCCCACATGCCACGGAGCGGCTGGGCCCGTGAGCCATGGCCGCTGAGCCTGCGCGTCCGGAGCCTGTGCTCCGCAACAGGAGAGGCCACAACAGTGAGAGGCCCGCGTACCGCAAAAAAAAAAAAAAAAAAAAAAAAGGCAGAAAGATGTGTTGAAGACATCCACTCAAATATTTCAAGTTAGTAAGCAGGCTCCATGTCCCTCTCAACTATGGAATAATTAAATAATACTCCTCAAATATAAGAAACTTGGGAAGAAAGGCCTCAGGCTAAATTATTACAATTACAGATTAATTTTGTAAACCATAATTTCTCATATCTGAGGGATATAAAGGTAGACTCAGTGAGATATACTATACTTAATATTCAGAACAGAAACCAAGATGTGGTTCATAAATTACTACTAACTCCCAGATTGCTCAAACCCATCAGAAGAAGGAAAAAATCAAGCCTGACACAGTACCCTGGTCATTCAAAATTAACCAAAGCTCAATAACGCTCTTGAGTCTGAACAAAATAAGATGGGATTCTGACTGTGGTACTGTGCAACCACACCCTAAAGGGGAAGAGGAGTTGCTGCTCTCGGTTGCTTCTGAACTTCCAGATCTGGCAGCAGTGAAACCAACCTCAGAATAACAGTGCTTCTGTGTTTCCACAGTCTATCAAGTCCCAGGGCCATTCTAGAGCTGCACCATCCTTCCCATGCAGTTTGATTTATTATTAGCACAGTTCATAAGGCAAGGGTCTACAGTTATACTCATTTTTGACAGGGAAATTAAGAGGATTAGAGAGTTTAATTACAGAGATATTTTAATAAATCCATCACTGAATTTCAGCTGTTTACTAAATTTTAGTTCTTGGGATTGGGGAGAGAGGGAGTTACCTCGACTTAATATTTTCAAGTTTTTCTCTCATTTATTCAGTTGCTATACACATATAGAAATGAGAAAAAACTTTTCTTATGTTGAAAGAAGAAAATTCTTCTGCCAGGCCACACAGGAAACAAAACACCTAATAGTGAAATGTTCTTCCAAATATATGTTTATAATGAGTTATATCAAAAGTAAAGAAAAAGACACAACTTATTACAAGACACCAAGGGGAGGATTCACAGATCTGAAAAATAAATTCACCTAAGAGAAAAACAAAACCCAAATTCCTAAATATAGAGACTTCTAACAGAAAAATCTATTAGAGATGGTCACATTCATATTTTCCAATTAATGGATTAATTTTTGGCTCTGGTTTTTTGTTTTATTTTACTTTTGTCTTTTATTCATGGTATAATTAAATACCATGAATACCCTCTATTCCCAAATTAAAGAAGGGAAAACATAAGGAACATTTCAAATCAGCAATTTGGTGCTGATGAGCCAAACAAAAAGTCATCTTTTCCCTTCGGTCCAGGCACACTAGTTTGTCTTGGTATTTTTCTAGTCCAACCTCCAGAAGACACTCTCTCAGCCCTGTGCTTGACAATTTGGTTAATTCACTGTAATGCTGCAACTCATTAGAAGGGTCCTGCATCAATGTAGTGAGACTAGGATTTTGGTACATCACTGAGCTTAGTGTTGTTTATTAAATGTTTGTTTCAGGGGTGTGTGTGTGTGTGTGTGTGTGTGTGTGAGTGTGAGTGAGTGATACGTGTGAATGTCGTGTGTGTATTGTGAGATGCTGTAAGATGTACTGCTTACTGTGGGTCACAGTCACAAAAGTCTGAAAGCTACTGGGATAGAGCAAGAAAAAGATGTAATATAGAACCCTCCCTCTCAGATCTTTGGACACCTAGAGAAAAAGATGTAAAAACAGTGATGATCAACTTCATATATTTTAATGTAAAAATACTTTTAACTGGCATTTTCTTTGCTCACAGTATGCCAGTGCAAGCCTTACCTGAAAGTGTCCTTTGGTAAGAAAGATACTGATGTCTCCACAAAGAAATGGCAGATCTCTCTCGATTCTGCAGTCCATTTAGTCTTTCTGCTAGCCCGCCTCTGTTCAACAAATTATAATGTATTAAGCTTAGTTAAAAGAAAAGCTTCAGAACAGTTGGTACATTTATATTTTATATCCTCCAATCAGGGACAAATAAAGCATTCAAATGTTAACTTGTTTGGCAATACATTCTCTTCCTAGAGGCCAAATCCTTCTAGGTTAGTAATCTCCTTTTTAAGGATTTCTCGGAAGATCAGTTTTCTGAGTCTTAGAAATATGGGCTCCTCTGAGATCAGTATGACTTCCTGACTATCGTTTCTTAGTTTACTTATTCCATAAATATGTCCTGATTACGTGTTTCCTACTCTACCTAGCCAAGCACCGGATGCCAAGGATACAAAGAAGGCAAAAAGCCATGTCATGGTGGGCCTTACAATCTGATCAGCAGATGGGCAAACAGATAATTGTAAAAGTCAAGAATAAAACCTGTACACTGTTGATAGGTAGAACACTCAAATTTAAGGATTTGGGTATGGGCTCATTACTTGGCCTACCGAGATAATTGAGTATTAATCATAAACATACAGCAAGGATACCAACATTATACAAAGAAGAAAACTTCCATGTATGACAGGAAGACAATTCGTAACAATGGACATACAGGCACTTCACAAGAGCCCTGACCTATCAATGACTAGACAGATAGATAGATAGGTAGGTAAATTATAAATTCATATAAACACACATTTTTTTAAATTCATAAACTACCTATACTCAGAACTCAGCAGCTCCTAACACATCTGTGATCTTAAGAGAAATCAAGATCAGCTGTTAATCACCATTATGACTACATGTTATATAATTTATCAATGTATTATCTCATAAAATTATGTTCACTGATCATTTCACTACATTATCTCATTTTATTCTAATAATACCCCTTTGAGGTAGAAAGAACAGATATCAATACCCACCTCATACATTATAAAATCAGAGCTTAGAGAGAGGTTAAGAAAATTCTCCAATATTGTATAACTAGCCAGATGAGGAAACAGTTCTTGAAAACAGAAAGAACTGAGCACAGTGTATGGCATTTAGTAAATCTTCAAGAAATGTTAGTCACTGGTGTTACTGATTTCTGTTAGATTTTTACTTGCACCCTATGCTCTTCCCACAATGATTGAAGGATCTTATTTTAAAACACGTTATATATATTGTCACTACCAACTACTTTGTTTTCCTATAGGTAGCTGTTTTTCTACAGGCACTAATTATTTCTGAATACGTGTGTGTGCAAGCAGTATATATAACAGCAAATTTTAAAAACTGTCATAATCACATATATGCCAAACAATCTCTACTTTATATATATGCAAGCCCTTCTTAACATTCTGTTTACATGAAGTAACTCATTTATACACCCCCTCTAAACACCACCACAGAAGGAGGTACTACTGTCATCTTTATTTTACAGATGATGAACAGAGACACTGAGTATGCAGCACTGCAGAAGGTGAGACATCTGCTGAGGGCATAGCTGGATGCATGCCACGCCGTCTGGCCCCAGAGATCACAAGCTTAGACTCATGATGTACCTACTGCCTCTTCAAGAACACTTACTACTTAATTCCCCAAAGTCTTAATTGCTTTATTTTGGTGTTATGTTAAATTTAATAGACAGAGGTGTTTTCCTTTGTTTTATACCATGTGAGACTCTGTATAGTATGATTGTGAAAGACTGAACTAGAACAACGAAAGTTTGCAAAAAAAAAAAAAAGAATACTTACTACTTAAAGAACCAATCCTAACCCTGAACGAACTTTTTGGCCAACCCAATATAATAAACACAAGAAAAAAAGCAAAACACTGTGTTCTTTGCACAATGATTTAGATAATTATTTGCCAAATGTTGATTTTCAATCTTATGAGATTTCTTTAGAGAGAAGAAAAAATACAATCTGAAAGAAGTATATAGTTCATGCCAAGCCCTAGAATCTCGCAAGTAAACTGCAGGAATTACAGGATGAAAGATAGAAAGCAAGAGTAAAAATGAATGCAGAGGGCTTTCCTGGTGGCACAGTGGTTGAGAGTCCGCCTGCCGATGCAGGGGACGCGGGTTCGTGCCCCGGTCCGGGAAGATCCCACATGCCGCGGAGCGGCTGGGCCCGTGAGCCATGGCCGCTGAGCCTGCGCGTCCGGAGCCTGTGCTCCGCAACGGGAGAGGCCACAACAGTGAGAGGCCCGTGTACCGCAAAAAAGAAAAAATGAATGCAGAACATGTTCTCCACAGGCGGGAGCATCTGAAACTGTAATAGAGAATCTGCATTTCCACCTTGGTTTTAGTCATAGGGTCACAGGATACCTCTGCTCCAAGAATACCTGCAGGGAATTCTGAGATGGTGCACCAGACTTAGGAATGGAAACACCATGACCTCTAGTCAACAGTTATAATTCTAGTAAAAAATCTCTCATACATTAAAAAAAAAAAGAAAAAAAGGTTCAAGAAGGTTCTGCTACGATACATGCAAATTAACTCTTTTTTTGTTTTCCTTTTCTTTTCAATTTTGAGATATATTTGACAAATAAATCTGTAAGCATTTACAGCATACACTGTGGAGACTGGATACATGCATGCATGTTAAAGGACCCCCCCCCCCATTTACTCAATTGACATATCCACTTCCTCACATATTTATCTTTTTATTTTTCCTGTAAACATTTAAATTCTACTCTCAGCAAATTTCAGTTGTACAGGTAGTGTTCTGAGTAACCATCACCCCATGTTTACATTAGATCCTCCTAACTTATTCACTGTATGACTAAAAGTTTGCACCCCTTTTGTATGAATATATTCCCAGAAGTGGGATTGCTGGATAGTATGGCAGATCTGTTTTTAATTTTCTTAGGACCTCTGTACTGCCTTCTATAGTAACTGCAGCAATTTACACTCCCACCAACAGCACACAAGGGTTCCCTTTTCTCTACATCCTGGTCAACACTTGTCATCTCGTCTTTTTTTGTGTGTGTGGTACACGGGCCTCTCACTGCTGTGGCCTCTCCCGTTGCGGAGCACAGGCTCTGGACGCACAGGCTCAGCGGCCATGGCTCACGGGCCCAGCCGCTCCGCGGCATGTGGGATCTTCCCGGACCGGGGCACGAACCCATGTCCCCTGCATCGGCAGGCGGACTCTCAACCACTGCGCCACCAGGGAAGCCCATCTCTTGTCTTTTTAATGATACCCATTCTGACAGACGTGAGGTGGTATCTCAATGAGTTTTGACTTGCATTTCCGTGATTATTACTGATGTTGAACACCTTTTCACATACCTGTTGGTCACCTGGATGTCTTCTTTGGAAAAATGTCTATTCAGTTCTTCTGCTCTTTTTTTCAAAGCAGACTTTGATATTTTTGCTATTGAGTTATATGAGTTCAATATGTATTTTGGGTATTAACCTCATCAGATATGATTTGCAGATATTTTCTTCCATTCTATAGGTTGCCTTTTTCATTTTGGTGATGGTTCCCTTTGCTGTGCAGAAGCCTTTTAGTTTGATGTAGTTCCATTTGTTTATTTACCGAAGAGACTATCATCTATCCATAGTATATTTGCGCCTCCATTGTCACTAAGTTAATTGACCATATACGCACAGGTTTATTTCTGGACTCTCTATTATGTTCCATTGAAATGTGTGTTTTATACCAATACCACACTCTTTTGATTACCACACTCTTTTGCTTTGTAATATAGTTTGATATCAGGAAGTGTGATGCCTCTAGCTTTGTTCTTCTTTCTCAAGATTGCTTTGGCTATTCGGGGTCTTTGTGGATCCACATAAATTTTAGGATTGATTGTTCTGTATCTGTGAAAAATGCCATTGGAATTTTGATAGGGATTGAATTCAATCTGTAGATGGCTTTGGGTAGTATGGACATTTTAACCATATTAATTCTTTCAATCCATAAGCACAGAATATCCTTCCATTTACTTTTGTCTTCCTCAATTTTTTTCATCAATGTCTTATAATTTTAAGTGTAGAGATATTTTTTACCTCCTAGGTTAAATTTATTCCCAGATATCTTAATTCTTTTTGATGCAATTGTAAATAGGATTGTTTGCTTAATTTCTACTTTGGATACGTTTGTGGTTAGCATATAGAAATGCATTTGATTTTTGTATACAGAGATATTGGGGATTCAGTTCCAGATCACCACAATAAACTTAATATCACAATAAAGCAAATCGGCTGTGGGCTTGCACTTTGTGGCCTTTATTATGTTGTAGTACATTCCCTTAACACCCAGTTTGTTGAAATTTTTTTCATGAGTGGATGCTGATATTTGTCAAAGCATTTTCTGCATCTATTGAAATGATATGATTTTTTTCTCCATTTTGTTAATATGATGTATCACGTTGACTGATTTGTGGAAGGTGAACAATCCTTGCATCCCTAGAATCAATCCCTATTGATCATGGTATATAATCCTTTTAATATATTGTTGAACTTGGCTTGCCAATACTTTATTGAGAATTTTTGTGTCCATGTTCTTTAAGGATATTGGCCTGTAATTTTCTTTTCTTGAAGTGTCCTCATCTGGTTTTGGTATCAGGGTAATGCTGGTCATGTAAAATGAGTTTGGAGGTGTTGAGTTTGGAGGTGTTCTCTCCTCTTCTATTTTTTGAAAGAGTCTGAGAAATATTGGCATTAATTCATCATTGAATATGAGACAGAATTAAATAGTGAAACCATCTGTTCCGAGACTTTTCTTTGTTGTGAGGTTTTTGATTACTGACTCAATCTCCTTACTAGTAGTTTGTTCAGATTTTTTATTTCATCTTGATTCAGTTTTGGTAGGTTGAATCCATTTCTTCTAGGTTGTCCAATTTGTTGGTGTATAACTGTTCAGAGTAGTCTATCATGATCCTTTGTATTTATGTGATAATAGTTGTAATGACTCCCTTATTTCTAATTTTGAGACTTTTATCTTTTTTTTTTTTTTTTTTGCGGTACACGGGCCTCTCACTGTTGTGGCCTCTCCCGTTGCGGAGCACAGGCTCCGGACGCGCAGGCTCAGCGGCCACAGCTCACGGGCCCAGCCGCTCCGCGGCATGTGGGATCTTCCAGGATCGGGGAACGAACCCGTGTCGCCTGCATCGGAAGTCGGACTCTCAACCACCGCGCCACCAGGGAAGCCCGAGACTTTTATCTTTTTATGTTATATCTAGGTAAAGGTTTGTCTATTTTGTTTAGCTTTTCAAAAAACCATTAATCATTAATCATTTCCACTAATCTTTTCTACTGTCTTTTCAATCTGTATCATATATTTCCCAACTGATTTTTATTACTTCCTTTCTTCTACTAACTTTGGGCTTAATTTGTTCTCCTTTACATGATTCTTTGAGGTGTAAAGTTAGGTTGTTCATTTAGTATCTTTCTTTTTTTTTCCTTAATGTAGGCATTTAACACTATGAACTTCCCTCTTAGAACTGTTTTTGCTGCTTCATATTAGTTCTGGTATGTGGTGTTCTATTTTTGTCTCAAGGTATTTTTCATTTCTCTTTTGATATCTTTTTTGATCCACTGGTTGTTCAGGAGCATGTTTTTTTAATCTCCATCTATTTGTGAATTTTCCAGTTTCCTTCCTTCCTGTAATTGTTTTGTTTCAAACCACCGTGGTCGGAAAACATGGCTGACATGATTTCAATCTTCTTAAACCTAATAAAACTTGTTTTATAGTATATCATATGATCTATCCTGGAAATGTTTCATGTGCTTTAAGAAGTAGGTATATTCTGCAGTTTGGGGATGGAACGTCCTGTAAATATATGTTAAATTAAATGCATGTGATGTAGTATGTCCAAGTCCACTGTTTCCTTATTGATTCTCTGGGTGATCCATCCATTGTTGAAAGTGGGGTATTGATGTCCCCTACTATTATTGTATTTCTAACTCCCTTCAGGTATGTTAAATTTGCATTATATATCTATGCGTGGTGCATAAGAATTTACAATTATTATATCCTCTTGATGAACTGATGACTTTATCATTATGAAATGACTCTTCTTGCCTCTTGTTACAGTTTTTGGCTCAAAGCCTGTACACTCTGATATACGCATAGCTACCCCTGCTTTCTTTAAGGTTTCCATTTTCATGGAATATGTTTTTCCATCCCTTCATTTTCAGTCTGTTTCTGGACTTAAAGGTGAAGTGAGTCTCTTATAAGCAGCATTTAGTTGGGCCTCTTTTTTAAAAAGTCCATTCAGCTACTCTTTGTCTTTTGATTGGAGAATTTAGCCCATTTATATCTAAAATAATTACTGATAAATATGGATTTACTGTTGCCATTTTGTAAAGTGCTTTTTGGCTTTCTGTAACACCTTTGTTCCTTTCTTCTTCTCTTTGTCTCTTTCATTTTAATTTGTTGATTTTCTATACTGGTGTGTTTTGATTCCTTTCTCTTTAACTTTTTTGTTATCTATTTATTATAGGTTTTTACTCTGTGGTTATCACGAGGCTATATAATACACCCTATATTTACAACAGTCTACTTAAAGCTGAAAACAACTTAAGTTCAAATGCATACTAGAATTCTATATATTTACTCTCCCCCACTCTGACATTTTATGTTTTTGATGTCACAGTTTACATCTTTTATCTATTGTAGTTATAGTTATTTTAAATATTTTTGTCTTTTAATCTTCATACTATATTTAGAAGTGATTTACCCACCACCAAAACATCATTAGAATATTCTGAATGTAACTATATATTTACATTTACCAGCGAGATTTATTCTGTCATGTTTCCTGTTACCTTTAGCATCTCTTCTTTTTAGCTTGAAGAAGTCCCTTCGCATTTCTTATAAGGCTAGATTAGTGTTGATGAACTCCTTCAGCTTATACATATCTGTAAAACTCTTCATCTCTCCTTCAACTCTGAAGGACAACTTTGCTGGGTAAAGTATTCTTGGTTGGCATTTTTCCCCCTTTCAGCACATTGGATATATCATGCCACACCCTTCTTGCTTGCCAACGTTGTGCTAAAAATCCACTGATGGTGTTACTGGGGTTCCCTGGTACGTAACATGTTTTCTCTTGCTGCTTTTAAGATGATCTTCTTTAACTTTTAACAATTTACTTATGTGTCTTGGTGTGCGTCTGTTTGGATTCAACATACTAAGAACTTTCTGGACTTCCTGGATCTAGGTGTCCGTTTCTTTCCCCATAATAGGGAAGTTTTCAGCCATTATTTCTTTGAAGAAACTTTCTGCCTGTTTCTCTCTCTCTTCTCCTTCTGAGACCCTTATAATGCAAATATTGGTCCACTTGATGGTGCCTTTTAAGTCTCTGAAGGTTATCTTCAGTCTTTTTCATTCCTTTCTCTTTTTGGTCCTCTGTTTGGATGAATTCTGCTGCTCTGCCTCTGAGTTCACGAATCCATTCTTCCACTTAATCTAGTCTGCTGTTGAACACCTCTACTGAATTTTTCAGGGCAGTTATTGCATTCTTCAGGTTTGTGATTTCTGTTTGGTACTTCATCTTCTATCTCTTCCAATTCTCACTTTGTTGATGCATTATTCTGCCAACCTCAGTGAGCCTCTTTATGACTATTATTTTGAACTCTTTTAAGGTAAATCACTTATCTCTCTTTCATTAGCTCTGTTTCTGGAGTTTTTCCCTGTTCGTTTTTTTTTTTTTTTTGGAACGTATTCCTCTTATTCTTCATTTTCCTTGACTGTATGTGTTTAGGAGAACAACCTTATTGTTCAGCTTGGCCTGAGTTCTTGGTTCTCTGAAACTTTTGTGAATATCCAAGCTGCCTTCTTTGTTCTCAGTGGCTCCCAGAAGTTGAGAGTATACCAAAACCTATCAGTGTCCCAAAGGGTAGAATCGCAAGTCAGCACCTAGATACAAGCTGACTGGAAGCTGGTCCCTCAGTCAGCAGCTTTTAAAGTAGGCAAGGAAACCTATTTAAGGAAAATACTGAGAGCTGGGCATTTCTGCCTACTCCTTCTAAGCTGAGCCCTTTGGGAATAGCCAGAAAAGAACTGCTTCTTTGTTTGCTACTTTCCTGTGGGATCCACAAATGCCAGCCCTGCTGGCCATCAGAGACAGGCAATCAAGAAGTGTTTCTTCTGGGTGGTAGCAGCAAAAGCTGCTACCAGAATGCCAGACATGTGAAAAAGCCTCTTCTAGGAGACACCATCAACCCACAGTGATGTAGAGGGAGAGCAAGAAGATGGCACCCGCTGCCTCCCTAGTCTCTGAGGAGACTGGCACTCAGCACCCTAGATGTGTGCTAAATTAGAACCTGATCCTGAGGCAGCAACTTTTGTGTGTGTGTGTGTGTGTGTGTGTGTGTGTGTGTGTGTGTGTGTGGTACGCGGGCCTCTCACGTTGTGGAGCACAGGCTCCGGACGCGCAGGCTCAGCGGCCATGGCTCACAGGCCCAGCAGCTCTGCGGCATGTGGGATCCTCCCGAACCGGGGCACGAACCCGCGTCCCCTGCATCGGCAGGTGGACTCTCAACCACTGCGCCACCAGGGAAGTCCGGCAGCAACTTTTAACGTATGCAAATAGGCCTCTTCTGGGCAAAGACTGGGAGATGAGTGTTTTTGTCAGCTCTGTGTGCTGAGCCCTAGAGGAATAGCCACGGGGAGTCCTAGCAAGCCCATTAAGAACTATTTCTGTTTGCTATAGTCTCGTGGGTCTCATGGACACAAACCCCCTTTGGCTTTTAGAGCTGGGTGTTATGGGGGCTAGTGCCTCCAGTGAAAGTCTGAAAAGCTGGGATGCTAGATATTGGATCCAAACTCTTTGCTCCTCACGGAGAAGCTAGGAGTTACAAGTTCCCTACTGATTGTATGTCACTGTGCCAGGGGTGGGGTTTATGGTGAGAGGGTGTCTCATGTCTAGCCTATCCTACCCACTTCAATGGGCGTACTTTCTCGTTTGCCCGATGTGTAACAATCTCTCCATTTCTGGATTTCTTTTAGAGGGAACTGCCTGAGTATAGCTGTAGATTCAATATGTCTACGGGAGGAAGTGAGTTCAGGAGCTTCCTACGCCGCCATCTTGGACTGGAACCTCCAAATTAACTCTTTTCAATATAGTCTGCTAAGTTAGTCACAGATAAAATTCAAAACACCAGTGGAGTGGAAAAAAAAAAAGATAAATTCACTAACCAAATTAAAATAGTCTAATTATCTTTTATATAAAATAAACAGATTGATACTGTATCTGAAAAGATTACTGGCATCAATTCAACAAGGCTAAACATTTCTACAAAGTATGAAATGAAAAAGAATAAAGATTCAAAACCATTCTAAGTTCCAGAAAAAAACAAATCATTATAATATTTTTAATAAGCTATACTAGGTAAAGAAACTAGGTAAAGAAAAAATAATTTAAATAAATATAGTATACAATATTTTCAAGTTTTGCTCTCTGTCAGATATAACAGACACTGTGAAAAAAAATTGATCGTATGACTGGGGTAATATGGCTTTATTATTGACAACATAACTCAAATATCAAAACAATGTTGTACTGACTTTCACTGGTTATGCCTCAAACAGTGCCATGAATCAAAAATAAAAATGAACAAGGAAGAAAGCCCAAAGAGACTGAATTAACATTTCCCTGTGGGGCAAACCACAGGGAGAGAGGGCCAGTGTTCTCCAGCCTTGAAATGCCAACTACTTAGCTTGATCCTTGCTAGCTAGTCCTTATCAGGTTAAAAAAAAAAAATCTTTTAATCACTGCTATATTCATGCTACATAATGAAAATCTATAACTTACACCTGCTTTTTTCCTTAGTAGCAGTTTTATTTTCCTCAGGCCCCCTGCTGAACTTCTATGACAAAAGTTGGTGATCTTTCCCTGTGAGGATTCTCAAGATGTCTGTATTCTCAGCATTTTCATAAGACTTCACATCAACAAATCAAACACTTAATGCAAAACTCTTTCTTCAATCATTACTAGACAACAAGCTAAGAGATTTTCTCAACTCTCTAAAACATGATGCTCTAAACACATATGAGCCAAAACATGTAACCCTTTCCCGTGCTTCTGAAGCAGGTCAGCAAACAGCCATCCTGTGGCAATCATGGGCCTTTTGGTCAGTTCAGTAAAGCTCCTCCTACTGTCAACAGAAAGTCTTCCAGTTTGATGCCTGAGACAGACAACCCTAATCACACCAACCTCTCTTTTAGTATTTCAACACAGTTAACTTTAAAAGAATAACCACAAAATAGACATCTCTTAGTTATCATTTAGAAATCACAAGAAGAAAACAATCATGTGCGTATTGCTGGAGTTGCTTCAGTCGCCAGCAAAACCCCTGTCTCCTCAACCTCTCCACATGTTCTCTTTACGTTCCTGCTCCTCCCCTGAGGCAGGGACCTTAAAAAGCAGCTGTCTTTTCTCCCTCCCCTCCACCTGACAGGCATGATGGGCCTGGAAGGGGCAGTCCTGCTCCTCACTGAGGCTTCCAGGACATCTTGCACCTCCCTTATCTTCCAGGAGGTGGGGAGGAGAGGACACAGACCATCTTCACCCCAGGGAAGGCACCTCCACGGTTGTGCCAGCAACTCTTTGGAGGCCTTATCTTCTGGATTCAGGCCACCATCCTTGTTGATTTCAGTGCCTGCCACGCTTCTGATACCTCAACCTCCTCATTCCTTGAAGTCCTCTCCTCCAAGACTGTGTGTCCTCCACCTCACCTCAGCCACTCATCGCCCATGGTCATCCTCTAAATCTCAAGGTTACAAACCGGCTCCCTCCATTAATTCACTTCTGAGCACCAGTCATTCTTACCTGTTCAGCTCATGACCTCTAGTGTCATGACTTCAGAAGTGTTTGACCAACCTCTCCCCAGTCCACGATCAGATGGTGCAGCCCCATCTCTTTGTGCTCTACACCCTGCATGTTCTCATTCTGACCTTACCCAGTCGAGATTTCATGGTCCAATATGACAATCACTCTCAGGACTTTTATTGACTGGTTTCATCATACTCAGTGGACAATCCCACATTTTGTTCCACATCTGCAGCCCCACGGTTCAATCCATGCTGACTAGTCAGTCTCAAGCTCAGTTCATGATGACCACGCCTGCCAAACAACCCTACTGCAATTCCCTAGTTCATTCACTCCCCCACTACACGACCATGTCATTTACTCTCTCCCCTCATTCCTCCAATATCATCTCCTTTTCCTTACTCTCAGCTGATGAAGACACTTCCTATTTCACCGAGAAAGTAGACGTGATCAGCAAGAACTTGCATGAGTTCCCACTGCCACATATATCTACCTGCACCTGAAGAGACTCTGCCCTCTCACCTGTCCGTGGATGGACTAACTGTGCTCCTAACCCAGGACACCCCTCCATCTGTAAACCCCTTTCACCAAGTCAGACATAACTCCAACAGTTACCCTCCCTTTCCCCCGCTGAGGACCCTTCCCATCAATACATAGAAAATACGCTCTCGGGCTTCCCTGGTGGCGCAGTGGTTGAGAGTCTGCCTGCCGATGCAGGGGACACAGGTTCATGCCCCGGTCCGGGAGGATCCCACATGCCGCGGAGCGGCTGGGCCCGTGAGCCATGGCCCCTGAGCCTGCGTTCCGCAACGGGAGAGGCCACGACAGTGAGAGGCCCACGTACCGCAAAAAAAAAAAAAAAAAAAAAAAAAAAAAGCTCTCATTCCCACTCATAAAAAAATCTCAATCTCCAAATTCCTTTCAATTAGCAAACAGTTCTCTACATCCCTTAAAGCAAAACACACAATGAATTTTCTATGCATGCTGTCTTCAGTTTCTCTCCTTCCATTCTCTCTAAATCCACAGCAATTTGACTTTGCCTGACCCTTCCACTGGGAAGGCTCTATATTCCCTATCCTCCACAGTGCAAACCCAGCAGCATCTGTCATAGTTGGCTGCTTTCCAGGACATCGTGCTCTCTTAGATTTAATTCCTCCCTCAGTAGCCTCTTCCTCTGTGACTCAACCACTGCAGAGTGCCTAAGACACAAATTCTGTGACAGATTCTCCTTTCAGTGTGCATTTCATCTAGGAACTGACCCAGCTCGTGCTCTAAAAACCATCTGGACACTAAAGATTATAAATTCACATCCAGCACCAACCCTGTCATGTGAAGTCCAGACTCGTACTCCTACTCGGATACATAATGTCTAACTGAAGACAGTCAAAAACCTCATGATTTCTTTCAACAATGTCTTGTAGTTTTCACTGTAGAGCTTCGTCACCTCCTTGGCTGACTTTATTCCTAAGTATTTTATGGTTTTTGATGCTATTGTAAATGGGATTATTAGTGTCTCTATAGATACACGACTGATTCGTGTATGTTAATTTTGTATCCTGCAACTTTACTGAATTTGTTGATTAGATCTAACAGTTTTTTGATGGAATCTTTAGGAGTTTCAATATATAAAATCATGATAAAAGAAACATACGACAAAACAAATAAGTGGAAAGATATCCCATGTTCATGGATTGGAAGCATTAATACTGTTAAAATGTCCATAACATACAAAGCCATCTACAGAGTCAATGCAATTCTTAGGAAAAGTCCAGTGGAATTTTTAATAGAAGTAGAAAGAAAATCCAAAAATTTGTATGGAACCACAAAAGACCCCAAACAGCCACAGAAATCCTGATAAAGAACAAAGTGGGAAGCATCACACTTCCTAATTTCAAGATAAGCTATAAGATAAAGCTATAGTAATCAAAAAAGCATAGTACCAGCAAAAAAACAGACACATAGACCAAGGGAACAGAAAAGAGAGCCCAGAAATAAATCGACGCATACTCAGTCGATTAATATCTGACAAGGGAGCCAAGAACACCCAATTGAGAAAAGACAGTCTCTTCAATAAATGGTGCTGGGAAAACTGGATATTCACATACGAAAGAATGAAACTAGACCCTATCTTACACCATTCACAAAAATTAACTCAAAATGGATTAAAGACTTAAACGTAAGACCTGAAATCATAAAACTCCTAGAAGAAAATCAAGGAAAATAGCTCCATGACATGGGTCTTGGCAATGATTTTTTGGATGTGACACCTAAAGCACAAAAAACAAAATCAAACATAAACAAGTGGAACAACATCAAACTAAAAAGCTTCCACACACTTAAGACAAGTAAGACACATAAATAACTGTTCACAGTATATACAAGTCATTATGCTTGAATTTGAACTTACGCAGTGCTCTGTGTCAATTAAATCTCAATAAAACTGAAAGAAGATAACACAATATGTACAAAAGGAGATTACTATTACTAAGGATACAGAACAACTTCCTATGTTTAAAAAGTAATTGCGAGGCAACTTGACACAATATGACCGACCTACAGAATTGACCACACAAATATAAACTTTTATACACTCCCCCAAAATGTATGCATACAAGTATAAAAGCATTTGATGCCAAACAGCAAAGATGGTGGGGAAACTCCAATTTTTGTTTGGAAGTATGAAAAACTCAAACCCCAGGTAACTGTGAAAAGAACTTGTACAGTCAATGTACAAAGAAAGCAAAAGACTAATAACCTCATCTCCCCCAAAAAAGCCTCATGATATTCCCACCAAAGAAAACCAAACCAAACCATATGGTCCCCTCACCACCCTCCTACCTCAACTCAGGAAATGTCAGCTCTGTTCCTGCAGCTGCTCAGTAAGTCACATTCTCAGAGGCTTCCCTGATCCCCTGTTTAAAATAGAGGCGTCCTCCCCTTCCTCCTGGCCACCTGTCCCTCTTTTTCTGCTTTTTCTCCGCAAAGTTTATTTCCTTTTGACATGACGTCTACTTTACTTCTTGGCTCATCAGCCTTCACCTCAGCACAGGTAGAGCTTTCCCTGCCTTTGTTCACTGCGGTGCCTCCAGGACATGAAACCGTGCTGGGCACACAGCAGCGCCCCAGCAGGGTTGGGAACGTGACCGTCTCTAATTGCATAGGATCAGCTTCAACAAAGACATTCGAACCCCCTTCATTTGCTTCCTTTCCTGTTTTCCCCAGAAACTATTACAAACCGTCACCACAGTCATCTGAGGCTGTAACTTCTTCACTTTGCGCATAAGGCCTTCTGTCTTGTTTTACGTTAAAAATAAATAAGTAAACACAGTGAACAGGCATCAATTAACTCACCATGCTATGTCCGTCCCACTAGACTCGGTCACATCCTTTCACTCTCCTCTCCACTCCTTTATTCAAGACAGGCCTCCCTCTCCCACTTCCTTTCCTGGACACTGAGAGTAATTATTCCTAACCTCTCTACCTCCACTGGGTCTTCCCTATTATTCTCTAAGGCCATCTCACCTTTTCTCTGAGATCTCTTTAGACAATGGATCCCAATCAAGCCTGATCAAGCTTGCAACCTAAGCTCCCCACGCCTCTCCTGCCTTGAATCCCAGCTTCTAGCACAGGGGTCACAGCACCATCTCCACAGCTCGAGCCCCTCACCTCCTCCCCCACAAGTCCACCGACACCGTCACTGGGCTCTCCTTGGTGTGCATCGTACTTGCCCTCCTTGACACAGACATACCCTAAACAGACATACCCTAAACAGACATACCCTAAACAGATGTAAAACCGTGTTCTTCATCGCCATGTTTACACTTTCTACTACACTCCTTTTTCCTTGAAACTGTCCACTGAGTCTGCTTTTGTGGCACTGTTTCCCACAAGTTCTCTTTCTCACTTTCACTGGGGTTTTGTTTTCACTGTTTTGTTCTAATTTAAAACACAAAGAGGTGATGTACAACACAGGGTTGGGACACCTCCCCCTACGTGGCACACCCCAGGCCCCTCCACACATCTTGCTGGGCCCTCCATGGCCTGGCTGGCCCCTATGGTTCTTCACACACACACCAGCCAGTTTCTTGCCCATGAATCCTTGCCCGTAAGTCTTTAGATCTGTAAGTGTTTCCCTGGCCAACCACAATCACAAAAGTAATCTCAACAGTCTATATTTCTATTTCCCTCTTTTAGACATAATTTACTCAAAAATAGGACAGTCATTTACTTGTCTTAATTGTCTAAGATAGCACTTGGAACACGGGTACTCAATAAAATTTGATAAACCCAAACAACCAATCTCCATTAAGAAAAACAGTCACATAAGCTAGTTATGACTGAAACAGTGAATGCTCAACTTGGATGAACAATTCCATAAACAATCTCCAGAAATCAGGACTCCATAACTGCTTATCAGAATTATAATTCTATTCTGTCAATCTTCCTTCCCAAGTAAATAAGTATTTTTAAATTAACATTGTAGGTATTTGGGCTTCTTAAGAAAGAGAAAAACATTAAAAAAAGAAAAAAGTATTTAAAAAGGTGTAACTTAACCTTAAAAGCTTCTTCTTCTTTGCTGCATTTTCTGGAGTCTTGGGAAGTTTTGTCTCTTTCTGGGGTGTATGCAAAATGGTCTCTGTAGATTTTGCCCTCGGGTTTATCCGTCTCTCCATAACCTGTCTTCCATCTGATCCAAAATCCATGTGGTATTTGTGAGAGGATTCTGAATCAATGAACAAGACATTCTGCGACTCATCATCTTTTTCACTATCTGATGAATACTCTAAAATTTCTGTAGGATTTGTCTGAAAAAAAAAATTAAGAGAAATGCAATTAAATTTGGAGAACTCTATTAAAATTCACATTTATACATGCCTATTATTCTATTCCCTTATGACTATATTCACTGAAATAACTTTGTAGATATAGTATCTGTAGCTTAAACTTCTATTTTGACAGAAAATCCAAACTAAGTAAGCCATATACCCAAAGACAAGAGATTAAATCAGTTGTAAGCCAGGCACTATCTCAGAGAATCCACCAAATTCAGTACAAATCTCTCAATCCTCCTTCAATAAACTAAAAGATATGTGCCACACATATGTCAGTCTCAAAAACGGAACTCATAACACCAACCTGAATGGCCATTAGTCATTGTAATCTAACACCTATTGGAAAAAAAGTATTGTTTTGATTTTGAATTTTAATGTGGGGTAAATAATATTCACTATTTGTTAAAAGCCAACTATAAAGAAAATTGCCTCTTCAGGTGTAAACCACTTAATTTACCAAAGAAGTCTCCAACAATAAAGATGAAAAATGGACTTTTCCCACACAATTCCAATACAATATTATATTTTCAAGAGGCTAATTTGAAATTGCTAATATCAACAGGAACTACTTAAAGAATGAATCACTGAGTCTTCTTCCTAACATTTCCTATTCTTTCGTTTACTCAAATTTCTGAACTACCAAATAAATAAGAATTTTTTTTGAAAACCAGATTATAAAACCTAAGTCATACCAACAGCCAATCCTGGAGAAAAGAATCAAAACATTCTTCTGTAATGTTTGCTGTCTTTGCCCAGACACATGCTAAAACTTCCAAGTGTGGTAGGTATTTTATTTTCCCATTACTTGGTTTTGTAAGTCAGTCCCATATTGTTCTAATGTCAGCAACAATTTACCCTTCAACATTCTAATTTTCCAGTATATCAGTAGCCCCTCCTAATTTAATACCTACACTAAATTTTAAATTTACTAAATGTAAATTGTACATTTAGTTGAATGGATTCTGTACCCAGTCAATTCATAGTGTAGCTATGGGGACCCTCATGAGGAGCCCTTTCTTCTGATGGTCAGCATGGACTGTGTCACTGGCATTATAGCAGGCACTTGGCTAGAACAAGTGAAGAGGATACAAGTGGATGAGGGTTATCATGTGTGGGTATATGTGTGTGCACGCGTGTGCGTGTGTGCATGTGTGTGTGTGGAGGTTGGTTAGCACTATGGTTTTCATCATTTCCTAATCTACACGCAAGGCAAAAGGTTTACCACATTTGGTCTTTTTTGACGATTTTATAGTTAAAACCTTTTTAGGAGCTTAAAAAGGACATCACCCATCCCCCACATCTCCTCCAAAACCCGGCTTGGGTAGTCACCTGTTACCGGGCTCATTTAAAATACGAAAAAGTAAATGAAAAAAATTCTCAAAAGAAGAGCTTAGTTCCACTATCCTTTTCACAATCTCAGTTGCATGCCTACATTACTGCATTACTAAAGTGTTTAATTACTAAATACTGCTAACCCATTAATACGCTCAGGGATCACGTTCCCCCCAAACACAGCTTCCGAATAAATATTAACAACAGGCCACAAAAAGAACCAGGGTCGTTTACATTGAAAATTAAGTTCCTCAACACTGAAAAGTTTTACATATTACTTGAGAACTCCAAATTTAATTTCATCTTTTTGTTATGGAATGTCTTTTCTTTTAGTACTCTCAAGTCTTGCGCTTCCTGCTAGAGCAGGGCTTCTCAACCTCAGCACTGTTGCCATTTCACACTGGATAACGTGGGGTCCTGTCCTGTGCATTGTAGGGTGTTTAGCAGCATCCCTGGCCACTACCCACTAGATGTATTAGCACTGCCCCACCAATCATGACTAGCAAAAATGTCTCCAGGCATTGGCAAATGTCCTCTGGGGGACAAAATCATCCCCAGCTGAGAACCACTGTCCTAGAAAAATGTCAACAAATAACCAGCTACACGTGGCCTGTTCTGGGGACTCACATGCAGAAGCAAAAGGGACACAGGGCTTTGTGGGGATGGGGAAGTCAAAATCAAATAGTCATAAAACAACGTGGTGGAAGTATTGCAATTGAAGTGTTGTTCAGGCTCCACGGGAACAAGAGGAAAACAAAGCCAGGTGGGGCACAGGGAGAAGGGAAGAAGGAAAGAACTACCACCTGAATCAGGATCTACCACCTAAAGCTGAATGAAGAAGGAAAGAACTACCACCTGAATCAGGATCTACCACCTAAAGCTGAATGAAGAAGGAAAGAACTACCACCTGAATCAGGATCTACCACCTAAAGCTGAATGAAGAAGGAAAGAACTACCACCTGAATCAGGATCCACCACCTAAAGCTGAATGAAGAAGGAAAGAACTACCACCTGAATCAGGATCTACCACCTAAAGCTGAATGAA
>RJWK010029041.1:0-25484 GCA_004363435.1 Platanista minor | reverse complement strand
ACCATGCTGATGACAAGTCTGGAACTTTCCCCAAGGTTCTGGGCTCGCAGACAGACCTGTCTCTTGGACGTGCCCACCAGATAACTCCACCGGGCCTCGAATTCCACACTGAACTTGATGACGCCCCGTCTTTCCCAGAGAGCTGATTTGCCCCGGTCTTTCTCTTTTTGATGACTGTGGCCTCTGCCCACCGTGTTTACCAAGCCCATTCCCTGGAGAGCGCCGGTTCCAGGCTGTCCCCGGGCCCGTCGGTTCTGCCTCTAAGCACACCTCTGCATAGCGGGGCCCACTGCCCCTCATCCCGCCACATCTTCTTTCACACAGACCATTGCTGTAGCGCCACGGCCTGTCTTCCCACCCTCCCTTCTGCCTTCACAGACGGCAGCCCGAGTGGATTTGTAAACCCGAAGTGCACCCTCTCCCTTGCTTGACCCCTTTCCGTCACTGACCTTGCAGTCAGAAGACAATCCCGACTTCCCCCCATTGGGCCTGACATCCTGGGCCCCATTGCCCCCTACCCACCTCAGGCCCCTCTCACACCCAGGGTCCCAGCCACAGCTTGGCCCCCTGCCTCCCAAGGCCATGCCTTCCCTCCTTGGCACTGTCCTCTCTGCCTGGACGCTCCTCTCTGGGCACGGGTCACGCTTGCTCATCCTGCCAGGTTTCCTTGGAAGGTGCCCTTCTTGGTGAGGCCTTCCTGACGTCTCTCCCTGACCCAGGTGGCTCCCCACGCTGTGATGGAACTCTGCATCCTCTTGGTGGCCTCCTAGCCTCTCACACATTCCTTCCTCCGTTTGTTCTATGTATTTCACTTCTTAGAGTCTGTGCCCAACTCTAGATGAGCCAGTGTTAGGGCAGGATCGTGTCTGTCTCACCAGTGACAGCCAGTGTCTAGCACATGGTTCCACACCCAAAGCGTGTTTGTCTAATTAACACACAGAGGAAGACACAGATCTTAACACGTTCATACTCAAGTACCTTTTCTGCCCGACTCTCCCTGATCTCTGGGGCTGGGCTGCAGCTCTGATTCCACTGCGCCGTGTAAAAAGCACACATTCTTCTGTTCAAATGGCAGAAGGTCCCCAGGGGTGGCCCTGTGGTCAGGGGGCCATTTTTTCAAGTCCGCACCCTGTGCCTAGAAAGCCTGGCCTGTCGTCGGCACTTGGTTCCTAGCTTTGCTCTCCATAAATACTTTGGTCCCACCTGGAATGCCAGCACTGCTGTTCCGATTTGTCTGGGCAAGAGGGTGCAAGTCGCAGGCCCTGTGAGACCCAAGCTGAGTGTGGAGGTGGGACAGGGGACCCAGAGGAACAGACGCAGAGCCCTCTGTGTGGGAATTATGACGACCCTCCTGTTAAGTCACAGCTGGGCTTCCTGCACCCTCACCTGGTGACTTTCATACCCCGTGCGCCCACCCTCGGGGCTGAAGGAATCTGTCGATGTCTCACAACTGGGGAAGAGACGCCGGCCGGACACTCTCCAGGAACTCCGGCCCCGAGGTCTCTCCATGCTGGTGACGGCTACCATGGCTACCAGGCAGCTGGACAGGACCAGGAGGGGAGCATCCGCCTGTCTCCTGCTCCCAGGAAGCCCCTTCCCACCTGCAGACACTCAAGTTGCTGTCCAGTGTGAAAGGGCAAAGAGCCCGTGAGTCCTCTGATCAGAATCCACTGGACGCCCCCTCCCGTCTCCTGCCCCCTGGGGATGCAGAGTCCCTTTGTCTACCTCTCTGCTGGTGAATCTGTTCACTTTTCTCAGTCTCCTCCCATCTCACACACACACACACCCCCCCACAGCCCTTAAACGTTAGGTTGGGAGTTTAATTTTCAAGTATTGCGACAGCTAAGTTACCATGGTTTCTAGGTAACTCCGGTAACTTTCCAGGTAATTTTGCTACCTCGTTTTGATTGTTTCCTTCCTCTGTCTTGACAGCGTTTACCTCTGTACAGGCAAAAGGAAGAGCCAATGTGTTTCTCTAGGCAGCCAGCTCTTAAAATTTTAGGATGCTGGTGTTGGGAATCAAACTAAATGTTTTAGCATAAAGTAAAGCTGTAAATGCTTTTAATGTGTTATGGGTAAAATAATATAATCACAGGAGAGTCCCAGGCTTGTTAATAAGAATAACAGCCTTCTTATTATGCAGCTGGACTGGAGTCTCCAATAACAGAAGTATGATTGCATCAGAGTTCTAGTCAAAATGAGAAAAGTGAGTCATTAAAGACTTTGGGAACTTCTCCCGCTCGACATTGAAATTCACATTTAGAAACAAAAACAGTGCGTCTGAGTCTCCCCCGAGCCGAGCCCGTGACTACCTGGAGGAATTATTTCCCTAAAACACATTTATTTCCTCTAGAACGGCCAGTGTGTTCACACCCCAGTTTCCTGTTCAGGATTAAAGAAGGTTTCTTTTGCCTGTATTTCAAATTTGGGAATAAATGCTACTATTCAATATGCCTTTGTTGAGTTTTAACTGACAAAAACTTGTAGTTCAGAACTGGTGATTGCATTTCATGCAGGTGTTGGACGGGGTTAGGAGTTTGGTGAGACCTGGCTGCTTTTTTCTTGCTAAATGAAAAAAGGTGTCATACGAATGTATAGATAACAGAGCAGTATGAGCTTTTGTCCAGAGATCAGAAACAAACCTACCTTCTGCGCTGAACTTTCACGTTTAACAGGGCTGTACAAACATACAGCCGGATCCGATATAGGCTGAATCTAACCGAGAGCCGTTCAGTTTCATGTTGAACAGGAACCAAAGGCACGAGCTTTGAGGACTCTGGACTGTCCCCAGCGCAGGCACAAGAAGATTGTAGAGAAAAGCCAGAGGCAGGGGTTCTGAAGTGTGTGAGGGGAGAAACGAGGGCGTCAGAGGACAGGAGGACACTCTGGATGGGAAGGGGACAGAGGCCCAGGTGAAGCCTGAAATTAAGAGCGTGAAGAGATGTGAGTGAGAGAGACTGGGGTGATGGAAACAGACATAAAGTGATACAAGCAAATCTTTTGAAGATCTGCACTGGCAGCCATCGCTGAAATCGCTGCCCCTGATAAATGAGAGGAGGCAGACAGCAAGAGTGGAGGGGAGCTCTCCTTCCTGAGGAACAGAACAAGGAGGAGACACAGGTGTGTGCGCAGATAGAGGGATTTTTTCAAAGGAATTGACTCCTACGTCTGTGAGGGTGACAAGTCTGAAGCTCACAGGGCTGCAAGCTCCGGCGGGCTTCTGTGTTCCGTCTGGGGGCAGAATTCCTCCTTCTCTGGGAAACCTCGGGGTTCTGTCTCTAAGGGCTTCTCCTGATTGGACGAGGCCCAGACATTATGGAGGGGTTCTCCTATGCTCACGACACTGACCTCGTCCACAAACACCTTCTCGCAGCAACTGGGTTTGTGTCTGATGAGTCACTGGGCACCACTGTCTGGCCAAGTGGACACAGATAATTAACCATCACACTGACCGACCCAGGAGGGGAAACTGAACACTGCGTTTGAAACTCAGTGAGGTGTAGATCAGGGTCTATGATGGCGTAAACGCTTGCTGGGACCAGGAAGGACACACACCAGCCCAGACGCAGGGACTGGTAAGGGTAACGCACCCTACGAGTGGGGCTCCAACCCCACCAATGCCTGGGGAGTGTGCACCCAGGGCTGGCGGATCTGCCACTTTTCACGAAGAGCTGAAAATCTAAACTTTTAAAAGTGTAGAGTCTTGGGTTTTTTTTTTTTAAACTACGTATAATATAAAGTAATTAAAACTAACTTGTGAGTCAATCAAAAGGCTTCTGTGGGCTAAACGCAGCCCTTGGGCAGCTGTTAAAGAATTCTGAGATGGACAATGATTTAGCCATCCAGACACAGCAGCAGACTGGAGAGCCACCTTCCCCAGGGCTGTCAGATTGGTGCAGTGATGGTGCAGTGCACAGCCGGGTGACTGGGGGCAGCGGCTGTGCGGGGACCCTGAGGTCTGGGCCCGATACCCCCTCTCTTCCTCCCTCTCTCTCCCCCCATGCACTGCGCACAGATCTGTGTCCTCCCCTCTCTGAATCTCCATCTGCCAGGGGGCTGCCTGGGCATCTAGGATCAACAGGAATCCTCTGGAGCATAATCTCCTGCCGTGATCTCCCTTTACAGGATCAAGAAACTGCTGAGGATGTAACGTAAAACATCACAGAACAAAGACTGTTGTCTGCTCGTTCAAAGTGGCCCACTGGGCAAACCGTCCCATTTGAATGAAAATGTGGAAAGCATCCTGTGCTGCTTGTCAGGGGCTGGACTGCGGATAGAAGATTCCATCGTGTTCCCTGACAGCCCAGCCTGGGGCCAGGAGTGGCCCTGGGAGGAGGGGGGCTTTGGGGGGTCGGAGGGGGGTCTCAGCTCCACCCAGCCCTTTGGCACACTCAGGTGCATGTTTCCGCATGACTTCTGGTGACACCTCCGCGTCCGGGAAGCAGGCTCTGTCTGGAAGTGCACTCCCCAGGGCTCACCAGGACGGACACTAGAGCACCCCAAGGTGTAGAAAGGAAGGCGGGGCCCTAAGGAGGTTGGCACCCTCGTGCTAAGGTTGGCTCGAAGAGACCCCACCTCCTCCCCCAGTTCCCGCTGTGCCGTAGTCAGTTGGTTTAACTTAGGAGATAAGAGGTATAGTTTGGGCCCGATGTTCCTGCTGCTATTCTTTTTTTTTAACATCTTTATTGGAGTATAATTGCTTTACAATGGTGTGTTAGTTTCTGCTGTATAACAAAGTGAATCAGTTATACATATACATCTAACCCCATATCTCTTCCCTCTTGCGTCTCCCTCCTTCCCACCCTCCCCATCCCACCCATCCAGGTGGTCACAAAGCACTGAGCTCATCTCCCTGTGCTACGCGGCTGCTTCCCACTAGCTATTGATTTTACGTTTGGTCGTGTACATATGTCCACGCCACTCTCTCACTTCATCCCATCTGCTGCTATTCTTGATTAGAACGCTTAAAAAGAAAGTTCCGTGTTATTATATACTTTTCCAGTAAAATATGTGAAAGGGAAATCTTGTAGCGGTTTTGGTGAATATCACGTGTATTTGTAAGTTTTCATTTAAGATATTCTCCAAAAATCATCCTAGTTCCCTCTGTCTGTAGATGTGACGCTGTTTTATTCGCTCCTTAGGGAGGACTGAGCCTGACCCAACCAGGGCCCCGAGCTCAGTGTGTCCAGACGTGTGGGACCGGGAGGTTTTATCACGCTGAGCATCTCAGAGGACACACCAGTCTCACTGGGCACACACTAGCATCACCTCCTCTCTGCAGACATGCAAACAGCGTGGCCATGCGGCTCTAGGGGGGCAGTTGGAAGCCGTAAGTGGAGAAGCTGGAATTCCAGCCTGAGAATGTCCCACCTCTTCACGTACCATCTGCCGAAGCACATTGCTTCCCGTTATTTCTTCAGAAATCCTAGGTCTTATCTTCTGTTATCCTCTACTTACTAAAGCTCACACTTCCAAGCATCCCACTAGGTTTCTTCTGGGTGCCTGGGTTTGACTGGCCTTTTGGTGGCCTTTAAGACAAGCTCTCTTTGCAGGATGTTTCTAGAAGTCTCCACAAGGGGCACGTGATACTTTTGGTTGACAACGAGCAGGGCTGACAGGGTTAAATGCTGTCGCAGGATCACGGGTGCCTTACACACTCTGGAGCATCCCCCTTGCCAACCCCTAGTGGGAACTCCTCCCCGCCTCCCCGAGGTCTGCGGGAGATTCTTCTCTTCTTAGCGCATTTCATTTTGTCCTTGTCTTCTTGTTGGGTGACCCGAGGTGCGGGAGTGAGATGCACATCATTCCCAGGGACTGATGACCAGGACAGGGGGAGAGAGGGGACCACAGCTGCAGACTCATCAGGGAGCCTTCAGGAAGCCGCTGTGTGTCGGTCACAGCTTCAAGTCAGCCACATGGGAGTGTTGACACCTCTCGATTCCTGCAAGTCAGGGCTGTTGTTTCTTCCGAGACAGCCTGGTACCAGCACACGGTTGCATAGAAGGGGATCCAGTACTGGCTGGCAAAACTCGGCCAGAGAGAGAAGAGGGGGAGGAGGAGGACCTGGGAGAGCAGCGCTCAAGTGCAGAGCCCTGGGCTGGCTCCAGGAGACCCGGCTCGCGTCTGCGGGGTCTTGGCCAGACACCCAAACCTCCCAGAGCATCAGTTTGCTCCTTTGCAGATGGGGATAGTACTTCCCTTGCTGACCTCATAGGTTTTGTAGATAAGAACTACTGGTCCTTTTACTGTTTTGGACTTGGACGACTCACGGCAGCTCAGCACGCCCTGTGTGTGCGAGTGTAGGCCATCTACACCCTCAGACCACCTGCCCGATTAGTGGAAAGGCTGTCAGATTACAGAGGAAGAGAAGATAAAAGAGCCCGGACCATGGAGGAGTGTCTGTAACCCCGCATGAGAGGGAGAGGTCGCGGGGCCGGGCTGGCGTGTGCAGCAGAGAGAAGCGGGCGGAGACTGGGCTGTGGGTACCAGGTCGGGGGAGGGGGAGGGCGTGAAGAGAGGCGGCGCCTCACAGCTCCCGGTTCTCCTGTTTTCTGATCACAGCCACCAGACTGCTGTTCTGCAGGGGCCCTTTCACTGAAGACCCCGTGACATCGAGCGTGGATGGGTCAGGACTTGGCCCTGGGTGGTCAGCTGTCCTCCCAGCCGCGCTTCCAGGAAAGGGTCGTCACCCTCACTTTTCAGATGAAGACGTAACCTCCACGAGGTGATGTGCCTGAGGTCCCTTGGCCAAAGGGACCTTCTATGCAGCCGTGTGCCGGTACCAGGCTGTCTGGGAAGAGACAACAGCCCTGACTTGCAGGAATCGAGAGGTGTCAACACTCCATGTGGCTGACTTGAAGCTGTGACCGACTCACAGCGGCTTCCTGAAGGTCCCTTGGCCAAAGAGCAGCAGCTAAACTCAAGCTGAGGCCGAAGGACTCCCAGCTGGACGGCAGACTATCTGGTCCTGACTTCAGAGCCGAGGGCACATCCAGCATCTGTGGCTGAGCTTGGGGGAGGGGTGGCTCGGCTCTGCACCCAGGGGACGGCTTCTCTGACAATCCCCGGTGCACTTGTCCTCAGGCCTATGGTTTCAGTGAAAAAGAGCCTTGGAAACAGACACTGTGTGAGATCTCGGTGGATTAGAGAACAGTGTGACCACAAAGGAACTCATGGTGGGCCTGGGTCTGGTGTTCCGGGATCCAGGCACAGGGATGTCTTCCTCTTAGTCTCTGACCTTATCAAGCATTTCCCGATTTTCAAAGAAGCATTTCTCCTCTTCACGTCCATTAGGATGGCTACTCTAAAAAACAAAAACAAACAAAGAGAAAACAAAACCAGAAAACAACAAGTGTTGGCGAGGGTGTGGAGAAATTGGAGCCCTTGCACTGTTGGTGGGAGGGTAAACTGGTGCAGCCGCTGTGGAGGCAGTATGGAGAGTCCTCAAACAACTAAAACTAGAATTATCATATGACCCAGTATTCCTCTTCTGCGTATAGACTCAAAAGAACTGAAACCAGGGTCTTGAAGAGATATTTGCACACCCATGTTCATAGCAGCGTTATTCACAACAGCCAAGAAGAGGAAGAAACCCACGTGGCCACTGACACCCATGGATAAATGGAACGCAGTGCATTTGTGCAGTGGACTATTATCCAGCCTTAAAAAGGAAGGAAAGACTGACACAGGCTGCAACATAGAAGAAATCTGAGGGCGTTATGTGCAGTGAAATAATCATTAAGAAAAAACCCAAGTACTGTCTGCTTCTATGTATGGGAAGTTTCTGGAGGAGTCAAATCCATAGGGACAGAAGGAGGGGGTGAGGGAGGAGCTGGGGGAGGGGCAGGGGAGCTAGTGTTTAATGGGGACAGAGTGTCAGTTTGGGACGATAAAAACGTTCTGGAGATGGATGGTGTCGATGGTGCACAATGGTGTGAAGGTACTTAATGCCGCTGAATTGTATGCTTAAAAACGGGTACGATTGTACATTTTATGTATATTTTACCCGAGTTTTATAAAAGAGACATTTTGAGGGTGACTGTCGTTTGGGGGGTGGGGTTTCCCGTGAGCACTGGTGGTGTGCTCGGGAAACCTCTGAGTGGTACGTGATGCATTTCCCAGTCCCCGCCAAGGCCACGGCCAAACATGGGGTCCGTTCACCATCCCGACCCTTAGATAAATCAAAGTCGTTGCCTGAATTCTTGGCAGAAGTTATTATGAAAATGTAGAGGAGAAGCTTTTTCTCCATTAAATGTGAAAACTATATTTTCCTTTGTATTAGTGTGTTTCCCTAGAAGATTCTTTAAGATACAATTTTAAGTTTGCCTCTGGATCTAGTCTATTAAAGTGAATTTTTCTTTTTTTTAAAACCTATTAAATAGCGGATGAAGTGAACTTTTTAACTTTAAATCTGGTTGACTTGTTTATGTATTTATTCCACAGATTTATTAAGCGTCTACTGTGTGCCAGGCCCCGTGCAAGGAGCTGACGGGGAGGGGCGAGCAGACGTGAGGTCCACGAGAGGTCTTTGGGCTGGGTTGAGTCAGGCGCTATGCTGGGGTCTGGCTGGGGCATGTCAGAGGTAGGTCCCAGAGGCTGGACCTGAGTGGCGGGCAGGGATTCCCAGGACAGAGACTAGAGGGTCCCAGATGGCACACCGGCACCTGCAGGATGTGTGCAGGGAGGCCTCAGTGGCCTGCTGGATTTTGGAAAGAGAAAGGCGAAGATGACCGGGATTTTGAAACAGTGATGGCATTATCTGAATAGGGAAAGAAATGCATCACTCAAATGAAAATCTGAGCTCCTGAATATGTCAGGGTTAAGACAGTGCTGAGATTTGCAAGCCTCGCAGCCAAGGCTGGGTACCTGCTGTATTACAAGAAGCGAGTCACACAGGAAAAGAAACCAAAATCTGCTACTGGTAGCAAAATAGTTGCGGTTCTGAGACCCATCATGTACTGTTTAATCACACTTTCGTTCTGAGTCTTTTCCTTTCTCAGAGAAAATAATTTGGAGAAGATGAGAACCTTGCTACTCTACGTCTTTAAAGAAGACAACTGTCTGAGTGCAGAGCTGGTGTCTTTGACGGGAGTGACAGGACAGGGTGACAAAAACATCCTCGGAGATGGGTGTTCAGAGGATCCTGAAGCTTCCACTGCAAAACATTGTCCTTTTCACAGAATCCTTAGAAAATATGCAGAAAAGAATTACTAGAAAGAAAGAATAGTAATAAAGCTTTGACTTAGCAGAACTGCTCAACACCCAGTTCACGAGGCTCTGTGTTGAGGGTGTACTGGCGAAAAGCTGTGTCTGCAAAGGGCCCACAGACTGTTGGAGACGTAAACAAAGATCAGAGACTAAACCTATCGCTTGGAAACAGCAAAGTAACACCCACTGAATATTGTCGTGTGCCAGGCTCTGTGCCCTACAGAGTTTTATGTATTATTTTGTCTCCACAATAATCCCGTATGGTCTATTGTTATTATCCCCATTTTACGGAAGAGGAAAGTTCAGAGTGGTTCGGTGAATTGTCCCCGGTCACAAAGCAGGGAAGTGACGGAGCGCGATGCTGACCCAAAGGCCCTGACCGTGGCCAGTAACCCGGGGACTCTCAGCCCTGGCTGCACAGTAATGGGATTAATGAGGGGACTTTGAACCTACCCATGTCTCCCAGACCAACCAAGTCAGGCCGCCCCGGGGTTAGCCGAGACATGGGGGTTCTAAAAGCTCCCGGATCCCACAGTGAGTCCAGGAGAAGGTCGGCAAGAGCCCGAGAGGCAGTAATGCTGTGAGGAGACCTCCCCGTTTCGCCAGGCAGAGCCGCTGGCCGTAGCATCGTGGAGGGAGCCAGGCAGGACCGACCGTGCGTGGGAAGCATTCGTGCCCAGTGTTCTCCAGCAGGCCTGTCTAGACAACCACATGAGCTGGCTTTGCCCCACCTAAGGGCGCCTGATGTCTGTAGATGGGTACATGCTTCCAGGGTGTGGAATTTACTTGTGTAGGGAGAGTTAAGAATCTAAAGGGCATCAGCAGGAAAAAGGTCAAGAAACAGCTTCTGGGAAGATGATTAGGTCATCAGTAATGCTTACGGGGAATTTATCCTAATATGGAAAATATATTAAATGTTAGATTTTTTTAAAAGCAGCATTTAAAATTGTATATGCAGTAAGATCAAAGGAAGAAAAACGGAGACATTTCTTTTCTTTGAAAGGGAAGAAACACAGCATAGAATGTTCCCATCAGAGAATTTTATTTGACCGCTTTGCATCTCATCTGGTCACATTTCCCTTCTAAGCCCTTTGAAATTCTGTTCACTAAGGAGGAAATAAAACCCGAGAAAATAGCACAATGTTGCTGATGGGACCCTCGCTCCCCTGGGACCACTGGGCACATTATACTTCCGGTGTCAACAGGGTCTACATCCTTCAGAAGCACAATAGTGGGGTCAGGCCCGCATTTCAAGTCTGGTTCTGGTAAGGAACCTACCTGGGAGGCAAACAGATCCGGGAGAGGGTGTAGATTTGCCCTTTTCTATTGCCTAATGCCAGCAGTTTTAACCCTAAATATTACAGCGATCATAGGACTATCTCCTGGTAGCAGAGGTCTCTCCCTGGGGGCAGTGCAGGTGCAGCTCCAGGCGAGGCTGCCCGGTGTGGGCTGCATGGGACCCTGTATTACACTCAGACCCCAGGCCTCTTCTAAGCATTTTGGTGAGTCCCTTAGGGGGAGAGCACAACCGCCTTGAACTGAGAGTGAGAGGTAAGGCAGATAGGAAGCTGACTTTCTAAATCCGTTGTCAGAAGCATGAGCTACAAATTTGGGACATAATTTAAGAAGAGTGAGAGGAAAAGATGCAGCCGTTGTTGGTGTCCAGGGGCTGTGTCCACCTTCCCTGCAGTGGCCTTGCACCCAGGCTGGTCCCTAGCTGCTGTCCTCAGGAGTTGCCATTGGGTGGAAATCACCATTTCACATGCAAATTGGTATCTCATACTGTGTGTTTCTCCCAGGAGGCTTAAAGTACAGTGATTGTTTTTTAGAGCAGGGGAAGCAGATTGAGTTCCAAAAGCATTCAGACATTCAAACTTAAAAACGAGTACTAGAAGCAATTTTGAGAAGTTTAGTAGGAAGGTGTTCCTTATAATAAACAAGGGCACTGACTGTGTTGTCTTGGATGTAATGTGTAATCTGTGCAAGTGAAGCTCAAGTTTACCAATCAATTGTGAGCTTAGTAGAACTGAGCTCAGGACACTTAACACCCTGCGGAACCTGTTTTTAGACCCAAAGCCCCACTTCCCCATGTCAGTTACCACAAGTCTGTGCAATAGGTAGGAAAAGAGCATAGAGTTTTTGCATTTTTTGCACTCAAGCATAGAAGGAAGAAGTGACTTGCCGACACCAAACAGAGTCAGGACCGCATCTGCAGCACCGCTTTCCACCACCTTCTGCGTCACCAGTCCACCACAGCATCTTTTTCCAGCTATGAATGTGTCATAGTCATTTAGTGATTGAACCTGCATGGGAATTGCATAAAGTAGGCTCTGCTCGCTCATTTTGATGAACTGCTCTGCAACACAAAATAGCTGGAGGAAACCCTGGTAAACAACAGTGACACTTGCTGAAGCTGCGTTCAGGTTTCTAGTGCAGAATCTTAACTAACCATCGTGACTGCTCAGCGCCCCCCGTAGTTGTCGTGGACGCGAGGTGGGGAGCTGGCCATCCTCAGGAGTAGGAGGAGTCTCTGAGCTCACAGCCCGGAGTCTCTGCTTCCTGCTTTCGGCCCCTGAGGGTGAGGGTGTAAAGGAGCTTGCGGTAGGAGCGTCGGAAGGTGGGGTTCGAGAAGCAGTACACCACGGGGTTCAGCACGCCCTGCAGGTAGGTGAGGCTGCCGGTCACGTCAGCGGCGTGGACCATGGAGCTCAGGACCCGGCAGCTGAGCGCCCCTCGGAAGATGGCCAGTAGGATGCGGGCCAGGAAGCTGGGCAGAAAGCACAGCGTGAACAGCACCCCAACCATGGCCACCAGCGCCTGGGCCCTCTGCAGCTTTGGCTGCTTGTGTGGGTCTCGGAGCTGCTTCTGGAGAGTCCTGATGAGGCCAGCACTGCAGAACAGGATGAGGCCGAAGGCAAGGATAAACTGGAAGAGGAAGAGGGCTTCCTGCCAGATCAGGCTGAAGGAAGACTCCGTCCTGGGCTCAGAACTGGGGCACTCGGCCTCAGACAGGAACACGCTTTGGTGGGTGAGGGCTGCCATCATGAGCCAGACCAGGACCGAGATCCCCCAGGCCACCCGCAGGGACAGAAGGTTGACCTTGAGCCGCGAGTGGACCACCCGGAGGTAGCGGTCCAGGGCCACGGCGGTGAGGAAGGTGATGCCCACCCCGCGGCACAGGGACCACAGGAAGAGCATCACTTGGCAAGACGCACGTCCCAGGCCCCAGGTCTTGTGCCTTAGGTAGAAGGCGGCATGAAAGGTCAGGCAGGCAGCCAGCAGGAGGTCCGCTAGGACCAGGTTGAACAGGTAGACGGCGTAGGGCTTCCACACCTTCAGACGGAAGAAGAAAGTCCAGAGCGCCACGGCATTGCCCAGCGTGCCCAGGGCACACTCCAGCAGCAGCAGCAAGGCTGTGGCCACCTCCACCGCGTAGCTGTGCGCCACCGAGCAGTTGGGTGGCAGCATGTGGCCGAGTCCCCGCCGTGGCCGAGCCTGACGCAGCAGAGGGCAGGGATGCAGGCCCCAGGTTATTCTCTTTCCCACAGAAGGACAGAAAACACAGTGACCAGCAACCGAATAAAGTCAAAGGCAAAAACTAAAATTTGTCGGTGGAAAGAGGATCAGGGGCAGAGGGAACAAACCCCTTGCAGTTCTGTTTTGCCCTGAGAGTGGGGAAATGGTGTTTCACTTCCCACATCTGGCATTAAATTGAAGCCCTAGTGTCCTGAGAGTCTCTGCGTGAGCATGGCTCTCCATCCACAGCTGTCTGAAGGGGCTTAGGAAGTTCGGGAAGACGTGCTGTCTGTAAAGTTAAAACAATGATGGAAACAAATAGATTGTTCTCTAGTTTGCATTGTTTTCCGAGAGTCAGATGTGGTCCCGCGTTCCCCTCGAAGAGGATATGAGGGGGCCCTGGCCATTTTGCAGTTGCCCATTTTCACCTGTCCTTTCGTTTTGTTAGATTTGATTTTCTGCTGAGGAGGCCTTCCTGCCTTCCCGCACTACCTGAGTCAGGACCCGCACCCCTGGGCCTCCGTGCGCCCGGGAAGCAGAGTAAAATCGATGATTGGTCAAGGTGCACAGAATCCCATCCGAATGGTGGTCCATGAGCCCAGGGACATGCTCTGTGTGCCAGTGACAAAATAGTGCCTGACACATAGCGAGAGTCAAAAAATAAATACCGATGAACCCAGTCATTCCTAGCCATCCTGATCCTAATTCACCCGGGTCCTGACCCACAGTTGACCCTAATTCTCCGTGTTTCTGTTCAGCATGGTTGTTTTTGGCCGCATGGTATTCGGGATCTTAGTTCCCTGACCAGGGATGGAACCCGTGCCCCCTGCAGTGGAAGCTCGGAGTCCTAACCGCTGGACTCCCAAGGAAGTCCCTGTTCAGCCCGGTTTGGGCTTTGGAATCAAATGGACTCTGGTTCTATCTGGTCTCTCCACTTAGCAGCAATGTGGGGTGAATATGACAATACCTGCCTGCGGGGTCCTTGTATTTGAGATACTCTTACAGGTACAGCACTGTGCACTGTATCTGGGACATCTCGGATGCCAGGTACATTTGCTGCAGTCATTATTAACCTCTTTCTGATGCTTAGACTTTTAACAAAGCGATGCCTGGACTTTTAACAAAGCTTTTTTCTCTTCCAATGTAGTAATACAATTTCACACCCAACTGCAGTTCCACGGTGCTTCGATGCCTTCGTTTCTGAGACCTAACCTGGAAGCTTTAAGGGGTCTCAACAGTAAGAATTACTAGTTCGCTGCATGTTTTCCATGTGTCATGTGCTCTCCTGTGTTATTGCAATGAACTGAGCAACACGAGGTGCAGTAGGTACAATTTTAAGCTCTATTTTTAAAATAAATTTATTTATTTATTTTTGGCTGCGTTGGGTAAGCTCTATTTTATGGATGAAGGAGTGGCAGCTCAGAGAGGTCAGGTCACAGGGCAGTCAGTCGCAGGAGGAGGGTCCCCCCAGCCCAGCTTGCACCAGAGCCCAGGCTCTTGACCACGCTGCCCACCGCTTCCCTGCTGGCAGCAGCCTCACTCCTGTGTGCATGAAAAGTCCATGTCTCAGGAAGCCCACCACGACTATTGATTTGCATGACATTTTGGGTCATTAGACTTGTAGTCCTTCTTGCTTTAATTTTATCAGGGTTTTCCTTTCCAACCGGGCCACAAACCCACATGTCCCCCCATCTCTGCGTCACGCAGGTTCACGTGCCTTGTGTTTCCTAAGAAGGTGCATTTGGAGAGTCGTCCAAGTGTCCAGAGCTACAGAAACGTCCCGACTGGTACCTCTAGTGACACCTCCCATGAACTGCATGCCTGTTATAAAGGGTTCCTTGGGGGCACAAAAGGATGCGTTTGTTCCAGGTGAGGGTTGGCTGGGGACCACGTGTCTCACCTCCAGGGATGCCATGGCACACGCACGGTAACACCAGAAAAGCTGGCACTCACTCGTCTTTTCAGGGACGGGAGTTATACAAATGCAGGGAAGAAACAGATTAAATCCTTTCTCTCAACACATCGATAACCTGAGAGACGTTAAAAGCTACCCACCCCTTAATTGCAGACTTCTGTCCACAGTACACCAAAGACTTTCTAAATTATAAATATTTTAGCTCAGTAGGTAACATAAACATTAATAATTACACATTTTCCTTTTTAAAAATAGAAAATCAAAGTTACAGAATTTTTGGAAATTCTGCTTGTCTTTCTCAGCCCCCTGGTGTATTTTCCTTGCTTCTGAAGGACTGAATTGTCCTTTATGTCTTCTCTTTTAAAGTTATAATATTCGAGCTCTTCCCTTAGGGATCTTGTTAAATCTTTCTATCCTTAGAAACTCCATTTTCAAAAACCATCCTATTTCTTCAATACTCTTCCTATTAAGGAAACTTCTCTGTTCTCACTCCAGTTGGTTTCACTTTTTGTTCGATGTCAATAAATGAAGAATAATTGGTCAGTAAACTGTGATTCTCTTTCAGAGTTTCCCTCACCTCCAAGCCCTGTGGGAATCTACCACCCACTCACCCACAAGGGGGCTGCCCGTCCAGTGTCACAGCTTGGGGAGCGGCCGGCTCTTCGTAACCACAAGCCTGAGAAACAGGAAAAGAAGGGCCTGTCCCTGAAACTCACACTTTGGTGGGCCGAGTACAAGTTCCCAGAGCTGAAGAGACCTGGGGTGAGCTCAGCGAAACCAGGCTGGAGGGGTATGTCTCAGGTCACTGACAGAGCAACAGGGCTGCAGCTCTGCCGGGACGTGACATGGTCCCAGGGGTGCAAGTCTGGGTCAGGGGGTAGGGCCTGGTGCCCGTGGACGCAGGGTCCCGTCCTTGGAGAATCCACTCTCAGTGCCTCCTCGGCAGGCCCCCTCAAATTATTTTTCTTCCCCGGATTCCTGGCCTAATAGATCTAGAAAGAACACCAAAGGAACGTAAGATCTTCTTTGTCAACTTTACATCTATTTACTGAAAACAAACAACAAAAATTAAAATCAAACACACGCAAAGCCCTCCTATACCTTGGACATAAGTTCCATGTCTTAGAATCTTTCATAAAGTAATAAAAGCTAGTGACATAAACAAAGACTTAGCGACAGGAGATCCCTGTGATGTGTCTATGATACTGATGTTCTAAATATTTCAAAACACAATGACATGAGAAGTTGTTTAAGATTACAGATTAAATGGAGAAAAAAATCCACATTGTCAACTGTGTAGAGCAGCACCTAATCTTGCTTGTTTATAGAAAGTACTGGGAGGAAATTTACCAAATTTTTAGCAAGTAGCTATCTCTTAAGCAATGGGATTATAAACGAATTTTTTTTTTTACTTTAGAGCTTCCTATATATTCTATAACAGAATAGACCACTTTAATAATCAGGAAATAACTGTAAATTTTAAAATTAAGTTTTTAAACTGTGAGTTTACACATGAGAGGGAACCATTTTCTTTGGAAGCATCAGTTCAAGACTAAGGATGACAGCGTACGCTGTGTGGTAGCCAGCCTCGCAGTGTGGTTAATTATGTTCACGTGGGCATCACACCCTCTGGGTGAGAGAGACACACACACAGAGACAGAGATAGAGAGAAAGAGCGAGGGAGAGAGAGGGAGAGAGAGAGAGAATACGTGTGATTAAAATGTTGTGACTGATCTCATGAAAACAAGGGTTTAAAGTCCACTAAATGCCTTTCCGACAGCTCTCACAGCCAGAGGAATGATGTTGGCCCATCTCAATGTCTGGGGAAAGAAAAGCTGAGAAAGAGAGGAAGCGAGGAGAGAAGAAAATGCAGACAGTGCTGACCAGGGGAGGCTGAGGAGGGGCGGTGGGGGGGCAGTCCCACCACCCGCCAGGGAACCCGCCTTACGGCATCGTGTCTTCTGATCCGGGAAAATGATCAGACAAGCCACAAAAAAATAGTTGTTGTGTGACACAGTTTATGTTTAAAAATATATGTATGTAACTGGTGGTGTTGTACCAGCTGATTTCTCTTCTTATCATGCTTCTCTGGGCTTTCCATTTGTTATGCATTGAGATTATATCAGATTGGCAATGAGATAAAATTTAAGAGGACTCTGTAAAAATGGAAGATCGTGTTTAGGAAAAGGAGAAACAATTTCTTTTAATCCCTCGAGTTGCGCATTATTGGAGTGAGGGTGTGAATGCTGGGGGGCTGTGTGAGAGCAGAACGTGGTGGCAGCCGAGGAGGGGGTGGTGGGATGCTGACTGCCCTCTACCCCCGAGCTCTCCCGGGAGGGCGAGCAGAATGGAGCCTCAGGACCACAGCATCGCGACCCCCGGTCCACGCTTGGGAAGGAGAGCGAGCCTGGGGCTCAGGTGTCCCAGCAAGGGCACTGCGGAGAATCACAACCTCAGAGCAAATTTGAGCGGGGGGTGGTGGAGGGATGAATTGGGAGATTGAGATTGACGTATATACACTACTATGTATAAAATAGATAACTAACGAGAACCTGCTGTATAGCACAGGGAACTTCACTTTGCTGTAGAGTAGAGACTAACACAACATTGTAAAACATCTCTACCTCCCACCCCACCCCACAAAAAAAAGCTCCAACAGATCTGAGAAGTTTTGATGCTGGTAACAATCATCTTTCTCCTGAAAGTTAGCTGTCCTCCTTTTAGTTCAGTGTAGAAATCCGTGATGAACACACACACACCCACATGTATGCATATACTATACTTGTCTAGCAATTCATCATTAAAAGCGGACGTTTTAAAAATGTACTTTATTGAAGTATTGATGTAAATCAACTGATTTACAATGTTGTGTTATTTTCTGCTCTACAGCAAAGGGATTCAGTCATACCTATATGCATTCTTTTTCATATTCTTTTCCATTGTGGTTTATCACAGGGTATTGCCCTGTACTGTACAGTAAGACATTGTTGTTTACCCATTCTATGTATACTAGCTGACCCCAAACTCCCAATCCATCCCCCTGTCCCACTTGGCAACCACAAGTCTGTTCTCTATTTCTGTGAGCCTGTTTCTGTTTCATGGATAAGTTCATTTGGATCGTGTTTTAGATTCCACATATAAGTCATATTGCACGGTATTCGTCTTTCTCAGTCTGGTGTACTTCACTCAGTGTGATCATCTCCAGGTCCACCCATGTTGCTGCATAAATAAGGACTAAGATTCCACTGCTTCCCAAACGTGGTCAAGGCAGGAGGCTACTTGCCACCTTATAAAGCGTTAGCAGCTACGCCCTGCTTGCCTGTCTTCCAGATTTCGAGCTCCCACGTGTATCCTCAGTCTGAAAGGAGAAAGGGGGCCTGCGTCCTGGTGTTGCTCACGCCTGTTTCCCCGGTGAAGACACTTTTGGTGAGTTTCCCCCCAGACGTGAGGTCTCCTCCAGCAAGTGCAGAGCCCTGGAGGTGACGTCCCTTCTCCCTGCCTTTCCTCGACGTGACACGGCTTCCAGTGACCTTCGTTTCATTTACGGCATGGAAATTTCAACAGCGGCATGGAGGTCACTGCTGAAACCTGCCTCCTGCAGGGATCCTGGCCTGGACAGCGGCACTCAGCTGGCCACACCCCACCCGACCCCGCCCACTGGGAGCCCGTCCCCCATGGACCGTCTCTACTCACTGGTGCTAGCTCCACAGAAGGGCATCTGTGGTTTCCCAAGATGCCACAGAAGGAAAATTTTTAAACAAAAGTACAAAATATTCAAAAGCAAATTTATCATATTCTACATATTTGACTTTATTTCTTTACTACTTATTCCCTTCCACTGAACTTTCAACTTTCTAATTCTGCATCAAGATGAGATTTTTTTTTTTTTTTTTTTTTTTTTTTTTTGCGGTACGCAGGCCTCTCACTGTTGTGGCCTTTCGTGTTGCGGAGCACAGGCTCCGGATGCACAGGCTCAGCGGCCATGGCTCACGGGCCCAGCCGCTCCGCGGCATGTGGGATCTTCCCGGACTGGAGCACGAACCCGTGTCCCCTGCATCGGCAGGTGGACTCTCAACCACTGTGTCTCCAGGGAAGCCCGAGATGAGATTGTTTTAATTTTTGTAACCTGAGAGTACGTGATAATAACTAATTTAGAACATGTTCTTGGATACTTTTACTTATTCTTCCAAGAGAAAGTTACAAAAACTTCTTCAACCTCTAGGCGCCATGGTGCGTGTCTCCCCGTCACACGCAGACGCTCCTGCCCTCACTTCCCTTCAAGGACTCGCTTCAATTCTCAGTTCTCAAGAGAGCCTTCGGGGACCAGCCTTCTAAAATAGCACTGCTGTCATCACTGCTCACTCACCACCACTGGGTGACCCAGGTGTGTCACCTGGATCAGACGCAACTCCACCCCTTGGCCCAGAGCGGGACTGGGTGTGTGGCAGTGATCCACCAATTTCTTTTTTTTAAATTAATTAATTAATTAATTTTTGGCTGCGCTGGGTCTTTGTTGCTGCGTGTGGGCTTTTCTCTAGTTGCAGCGAGCGGGGCCTACTCTTTGTTGCGGTGTGCGGGCTTCTCACTGCGGTGGTTTCTCTTGTTGCGGAGCACGGGTTGTAGGTGTGTGGGCTCAGTAGTTGTGGCACATGGGCTCAGCAGTTGTGGCTCACGGGCTCTAGAGCGCAGGCTCAGTAGTTGTGGCACACGGGCTTAGCTGCTCCGCAGCATGTGGAATCTTCCCAGACCAGGGCTCGAACCCGTTGTCCCCTGCATTGGCAGGCGGATTCTCAACCACTGCGCCACCGGGGAAGCCCCACTGATTTCTTGAATAAACGAATGAATAAACAACATAATTACAAATTCTCAGTTTCACAAAAAATATAAGGAATACCATATTTTGATATAAGTTGATTTCTCCAGGAGCAATAAAACTAAAAAGAGCACCTTTGAAAACCAGTCCTGTGCTCTCACCTTAACTTCTGTCCTCATCTGCCTCTTGTGTATCCACTCAGGAAGGTCTATGTAGGGGATTTGCATCATTTTGAGTTTGAAACTCAGTTCATTTACAGCTGTACTGAAAAAAATTAAAGGGCTTTTCTTTCTTTTAAACTAGGAGGTGCATTTGCACACCGTGTTGGAGTTTAAGTACAATTATTCAGCTTTTGCAGAAATTTGACTTGTGTAAGATTAAAAATTTTTCTGCCACAATAAATGATGCTCAAGGTGATTTCTTAGGCATGAAACACTGATGACTGATTTCTTAGGCATGAAACACTCATTCCTTCCTTTGGTGATATTCACATCCTAGGAATATTCTGAGGTTGCTAAATTTCCTTGACATGAACCATAAACTCAGACTGGTGCCCAGGACCCTCGCACACTGCCCCAGGTGGGGACTTCCAACCTCTGAGACTGCTTCCAGCCTCTTCCTGTGAAATGACCTCTTTTCCTGGAAATGACCTCGCTCCTTTCTATAAGGTCCGCCTCCCAGGCCGGAGGTGAAAATCAGATGAAAGAGTGAAGAGGCAGCAAGTCTCCTGCAGAGTCAGCCCACGTGGGAGAGCAGAGGCCCCTCGGGAAGAGGAAGAACAGGAGTTGGGCCCGGGCTGTTGCCGGGCTCTGCGGACTTCTGAGAGTCTGTGGGGAAGTCGCTAACCAAGGCTGAGAGAGGTGGGCAGCCCTCCCAGCATGGGACCTGCGGGCGGTCCACAGTGGGGCCTGAGCTGTGGTTTCACGTCCCTGGCTGCACTTTCCAGGCGCGGGGCCTCTCCCTGTGCCTGGCCGCCTTGGGATGTTTCTCCATCCCTGACCCCGCTGCCACTCAAGTACACACTGTATTGAATTATATATATCATGACGTTCTTTACAAGTGCCTGTCTTCATTGGTCTTCCTCACTGGTATATAAATCGCTTAAAGCTGGGAAGTATTATAAGAATTATAAGTACTTGTAGTCTCCGCACAGAATGAGCAGCACAATACATTCTGAATTTTTTTGAATAAAAAAGAATTTAATTTTGCCCAAAAGATGTCTGCCCTAGGGCTCTCAAAGCCCACTTACCTGCCCTTTGTCCCTTCCCACCGGCAGGATTCTGCCCCCTCCTCTGGGCCCACGCCGCTTCAGACTTGCTTTGTGGAGCACGTTACAGACATTTGTGTCCCTGGAGACCCTCTTGAGCAGTCTTATGGCCCTGGCATCACTCCGCCTGGAGTGATGGAGACCCTTGGCTCTTCAGTGTTTGGGTTGCTTTCAGTTGGATGTCTCCCACCAGCTAGGGGGTGCACCAGAGTTAAGCTTTCACCCTTTGGTAACGTTTGTCACAGACATTGTTTATCCTATTTACCCAGTGTGGCGGGCGACCACCCAGCACACAGTAGGCCTCTGCCTATTTTCTGGATTGGCAGTGGGCGGGAGCAGCACCACCCGGGCAGGGACAGAGGAGGCAGATTGGACAGGATGCCCACCCACCGTTCCTAGCAGCCCTCGACACGGTGCTTCATGCAGGGCGGGTCCTGGGGTGCCAGCTCGCTGGGGGCCACTGTCCAGCTGTGGGTGTGACTTCCATAGGCCGGTCCCCCAGCCGGTTTGGTGTAGACGCGGGAACCCTCTCTCGTCTGGTCCGAGGACAAGTCTGGGGTCTTCCTCTGGCAGCTGCAGAGCCCAGCTGGAGGGGGCGGGACCAGAAGCCGGCATGCTGGTCACCGAGCGATGCAGCCTGCTCTCCTCACGAAGAGGGTCATCCGCTCAGGGGCAGGGCCAGGGCTCAGGAGCCCATCCAGGGTATGGACACCCTGGAGGGGGCTCTTCTTTCCAGGAGACCCACGCAGGCCAAGGGCTTGGGGGCCCGTCAATGACACACCTGAGGACTCAGAGGCGGTAGGCTCCTCTGGTGGGCCTCCCGGGGTCTCCTGGGGATGTACCTTAGTGGGGCCTCAAAATACATCATTTCTACATCAAAACAGCTGAGTTTCTAGAATGGATCTTTATTATTCGTTGAAGCCGCGTTTACAGCAGAGAGCCGGTTGGATCCACCCTCCAGGAAGGCTGAATGCTGCCCCCAGGGTCTCAACCCCTCTTCCAGGGCCCCACCCCCTCTTCCAGGGCCCGTGGACTTCAGACCTTAACCCAAGAGAACTGTCTGGCATCTCAAAGCAGGAGCCTCACAGCAGAATCTTTGTACTCAGCGCCTTCAGGCTCCAGCGTGTTATTACCTCTATTGATTACTGTTTAATGTTTCCCTGCTATCTACTTGATTATAGGCACTGTTAAACCGCTCAGGACCAATAAACTGCTTCACGTAACTATGTGAAAACTGCAGGACACAGCAGCTGAAGATGTTGGCCAAGTTGTATCAAGCAAAAGGGAACCATTGCAGATTTTCTAATTAGCAAACCAAGAATAACAGTAATTCATTGTATGTAGCCTAGAAGCCATTTCTCTTTGTCGGTCTGACGTGTTCTCTTGTTCATTATTTATTGTTATCCTCCAGCCACGTGTGCTGGTAAATTTTGTAAAAATGAAGTGTAATTAAGTTCTTCCCCTGACTGTCTTCAGGCACATAAAACGAAGGGTGGGTTTGGGAAGGATTTCAGTGATGTGCACGCCGGGGAGGGCACTGCAGACTTGAGTAAGGGTATTTGGGCTGCATTGTCCAGGTGAGCGATTTATACCTCCTGAGTTTGAACAACAATTTTAAATTTTCCCGTCAATTTGAGATGGTCGCATAGGCTGCCAGGATGTCAAGCTAAGTGCCCGCCTGGGCGTCAGGGCTGGGAAAAGGGGGCGACTGTCCAGATAAGGGCACCTGACCAGTAAGGAAAATGCAGGGAGCACTTCTCTGATGACAATGATCGTTGTTTTCCAAAATGAGAAAGCACATTCCTCCTCCAACTGTGTCTTTTCCACTTTCAGCTTCCTTTTGATAAGTTCTCATCGGGCTCAGTTCTCTCCGTGGCTTGCGTTCTCTACGAGACCCTGGGCCTCCTCAGACATGGAAAGGCTTCAGGGTGGCTCAGTGCCCCCTGGTCACTGACCACATGCATTTTGGACTTCGTGGTCAGAAAACCGACCCAGAGGTACATCCATGCGCCGGGGCAGGGCTGATCCAGGGCCGCCTTCCACCTGGCTCCACACTGAAGCCCACGCCCTTGGGGCTTTCTCCCATCAGTTACGTGGACCTCACAAGCGCCCACCATTTACAGAATCCGTCTAAGCTCACCTTCAAGTGCGCAGGCCTGCTCCTTGTGGCCGGAGGCTCTTCTCTTGCATACCCTCCTCTGATAGGATTGGGAGGAAGCTGGATTCATTATGATGTTTAAATCTAGGATTTTGGTGGAGTCCAAGGAAGCTCTGAACCCATAATAGAATTTTCACTATTTTGATTACCCCTCAGTCCCATCTGTAAGACCCACACACCCCAGGTGGTTGATAGAAAAAGGACCCCATCTACCAAGCCTGAGGGAGGGAGACAGGGAAAACAGCACGATTAAGCGAATGTGGAAGTCTTTCCTGGCCCCCAGAGATCTTCCCACCCTGTGACCATGCCCTTGACATTTGGCCGGTTAACATTCATTGAAAACCAAAACTTGTACAGCGCCTGGTTCATTGGAAGGATGGTAAATATTTATTGTGAACGGACTTTTACTTATTACCATCGTCACTTCTGTACTGCTTGAAGGACTTACATGCACAAGATATTTTTATAATAAAAACTTGAGAGAGACACATATAAGTGCATAAAATGAATCTATGGTTTGGGGAGCTGCTGCCTTGGAGGAAGTGATGGGAATGGGTCCCCAGGGGTCCGTACTGGTGGTCGTCTGTTTCTTGTTCTAGGTGCTGGTTACGTGGGTGTGTTCAGCGTGCGAAAATTGATCAAACTGTACACATATACCTTCTCTGTCTTTACGTTACAATTCAGTAAAAACTTCCAAAAACTTAAGAGCATCTACCTCAGTGGAAGAACATTTTGAATTATTACCACTATCTCCCCTTTTAGTAGCTAACACCCTCAACCAGGACTTATGAAGCCAGGTTCTAGTACCATTTTTTCTAGTACCTGGGGTATGTGACCCAGGCCAAGTCACTAATCTTACTGACTAGTCTTGCTTTTCTCATCAATATCACAGGAAGAATTTAAACTAGAATCATCTTAATGCCCTGTCCTTCCCAACTCCCACAGATTTCAGCCGTGTAATTGAAATGGAGCAGGACCTATGGTCTGTGCCCCCATGTCCTCCGCCTGCCTTTTGTCTGTGAGAAAACTTTAGCTTAAGAATAAGTTTAATTGGTCCCAATAGGGCTACATAATAATAGTTTGGTCATTAAGAATAAGTTCAATTAGTCCCAATAGGACTACATAATAATAGTTTGGTCATTAAGCAAAGTCAAGGACCTTTAGTTCCTTCTCAAGGGCTATAGATAATATTCTGAGCATTGTCCCTTGAGCTTTTTAATAAATACTGAAACCCCTACCAGGTGGAAGAAGTTAACTACATGATGACTAGACTGTAGCCAGGACATAAGCCGCCACAATTCCGAGAACTGGCCTCAAGGAAATGGGAACAAACCGACCCTGGAACTGAAGACTAACTGTACTTAAAACAATCAAGATGTTGCTGATCAGAGCACCGCACAACCAATTTCAAGATGACCATCAGGGCTGACTCTGCCGTTTCTGCATGTAGCCCCATTCCTCCACCTTTATACCCCTGAAACTCCCCTTTTAAAAGCTCTCACCCATTGACCGTCTGGGGTGGGGGGAGCCAGTCTTTGACAGGGGTCTGCCCTCCCCCCTGGTTCCTGACATCCAAAGTAAAGCAAGCTTTCCTTTCCACCAAACTTGCCTCTTTACTGGCTTTTGAGCAGCAAGCAGCTGGACCCCACTTTCAGCCACATAATGACCCTTGACCCCAAGGCCATGCTTGGGCCGTTGTCCCTTTTCCAGAGAAGCCCTCTAGGAAGAGTTGGAAACACCCACTGTCGACACTTCTCTTTCCTCTTTGAGCCACTAGGTTCACATCTTCATCCCAAACTCCCCTGTGCTGCTCTGGTCATGAACACCAGTGACCTCATCATTGCCAAACCAGTGACCCTCCCTCCGTCCTCGTCCGGCCATCGCACGGGCAGCCGTGGACATGGCGCGCCCAGTCCCTTGGAACACTTTCTCCGTCTGGGCTCTGTGGTGTCCGTCTCAGCGCCGTCATTTATCTCACTGGTCACTGTTCCCCAGCCCCTCCTGCTGACGTGCAAAGCCTGGAAAATGCAAGGATTCAGACCCCAGATCTTTGTTCTCCTCCATCTCTGCTCACTCAGAGTTGGTCTCTCTTACTTACTTACGACTTTAAATCTCATCTGGGCATGGGGGTAATTTCCGAGTCTATCTCTCTCCGTGTGGTACCCCCTCAACAAAAGCACCTGAATGTCTAATAACATATCAAAACTAACATACTCAAAACCAGACTCTTGATTTTTCACCCTGTGACCTTTTGCCCCTCTGCCAGCCTTCCCCATCTAAGGGGCCGCTTCACTCTCAGTTCTTGTTAAGCCAGACTTCTGGAGTTTTCCTTGCTCCCTGTCTCTACATCATCACATCCTGTAGACTCTGCCTTAAAGCATATCAGATCAGACCACTTTCACCCCTCCACGGCCACCAGCCCACCTTGGTGCCAGCCATGCCCTTTCTTGCCCCATCGAATCAGTAGTTTCCTAATTGACGCTGTCCCACCCTTGCGCTGTGTCTTCTCCACCTGCAGACAGTGAGCCTTTTACACTTGTCATATTACGTCAGTCCTCTGATCAGTGCTCTCCAGTGGGTTCTGTACTGGGTGAAATAATGTCGTCCC
>RJWK010029040.1:0-25485 GCA_004363435.1 Platanista minor | reverse complement strand
TGTCCATCATCGGATGAATGGATAAAGAAGATGTGGCACATATATACAATGGAATATTACTCAGCCATAAAAAGAAACGAAATGGAGTTATTTGTAGTGAGGTGGATGGACCTAGAGTCTGTCATACAGAGTGAAGTAAATCAGAAAGAGAAAGACAAATACCGTATGCTAACACATATATATGGAATCTAAGAAAAAAAGAAGTGTCGTGAAGGGCCTGGGGGCAGGACAGGAGTAAAGACACAGACCTACTAGAGAATGGACTTGAGGACATGGGGAGGGGGAAGGGTAAGCTGTGATAAAGTGAGAGAGTGGCATGGACATATGTACACTACCAAACGTAAAATAGATAGCTAGTGGGAAGCAGCCGCATAGCACAGGGAGATCAGCTCAGTGCTTTGTGATCACCTGGATGGGTGGCATGGGGAGGGTGGGAGGGAGGGAGACGCAAGAGGGAGGAGATACGGGAACATATGTATATGTATAATTGATTCACTTTGTTATAAAGCAGAAACTAACACCATTGTAAAGCAGTTATACTCCAATAAAGATGTTAAAAAATAAATAAATAAATAAAATCTAGTTTCTAAGAAATAAGCTATAAACATTAATAAAAATAAACTACAGGGCTTCCCTGGTGGCGGAGTGGTTGAGAGTCCGCCTGCCAATGCAGGGGACACGGGTTCGTGCCCCGGTCCGGGAAGATCCCACATGCCGCAGAGCAGCTGGGCCCGTGAGCCATGGCCGCTGAGCCTGCGAGTCCGGAGTCTGTGCTCCGCAACGGGAGAGGCCACAACTGTGAGAGGCCCGCGTACCGAAAAATAAATAAATAAATAAATAAATAAACTACATTCCCATCCTTCCTGCACCTCCACGTGAACGTGAATGGACTCTTCAACCCTTGGTGACAACCCTGTTATGTTACCTCACCTCAACTTTGAGAATGTCTGGGAAAGAGGTCTACTGGCTCTCAGGCTATGATACTCTCATCTCATTTCATCCAGCATCTTTAAAACGTTATCATTATTATAACTCAAAACAATTAAAAAATACATTCAAGTTTAATTTACAAGCAAGAGACAGGTGAACTAAAATCATGTTGGCACTAAAATGCTCACCTATAATATTTCTAAGGGTAACCACTGCTAGTGGTTTTGTATATTGTCTTTCTTATACTTAAGTACGTATGTATTATTAAGTATGTATGTATTTAAAGAACAAAATCTGAATTATGCTGCATGGTTTTAAAATCCAGTTGTTTAATATTTATTATATGCCTATCACCCAAAATTCTGCAAAAACATAATCACAATGACTATGTCAGAGTTTCTTTTGGGTGAAGAATTAGGAAGAATTCAAGAAAAAATTCAATTACTGTTAGACAAAACAATCCTCTTCCTACAACAGTTATCCCCCGTTACTCTTTGCCATTTTTAATTCGATTAGAAACAGACAGAAAACAACTTATCCTCTAGCTCTCACAACGGTCTTTTCATATTTAAACAGATTCATACATAAGGAAGGAAAAATGTTATATTCTTTACTTGGATTTTTTTTTAACTGCAGAAAGTGTGTCAAACATCATACTCTGATTTAAAAGTAAACAGTCTTAAATTATATATTTCTTAGTTTTTGCCACTTTGATCAACTGGACACATATACTCTTTTGTTCAGTTACTATTAGAAAGCTACCCAAAGTTAAAAGTTTTCATTAAAATAGCAAAAGCTAGTTTGGAAACAAACATAAATGATATCCTAACCCATGCTACAGGGAGAGAAGAGTTGAAAAATACATCTAACAAATGAAATGTCTCTAAAGATAAACTATGATCACACTTCATTTTTAACTATGGAAGTTCTTCTAAAGGCAGAAAATTGTTGAGATTTCCAAAGTTAAAATGACTCAAATTTATAAATATAATCAGCTACGACTACCTAAATACTAGTACAAAAGACTGCCAATTTCTCTGAAATTATCATTCATCAAGAAAACCCAGAGAATTTAAAACAAACCCCTAACATGGGTGTGGAGAGGCTTTCATGCACAGTATCTACCATTTGCATGACCTATGCCAGATTCGAGAATGTGCAGAGAAAAATGCAAGTTCCTCTACCCAAAATTTAGTGAATGGGCCCCTGAAGGAGCTTCTTCCAGCAGTCTGACTTCCCACAGCTGGAGAAGGCTGTGGAATAGTGCTGCCTCTCCAACAGACAGGAAGAAAGCAAAGCGCAAGCTTTACTGAAGTGAAACAAGATGACTTCCCTGGTGGCTCAGTGGTTAAGATCCGCCTGCCAATGCAGGGGACATGGGTTCGAGCCCTGCTCCGGGAAGATCCCACATGCCGCAGAGCAACTAAGCCTGTGTGCCACAACTACTGAGCCTGAGCTCTAGAGCTCGCGGGCCACAACTACTGAAGCCCTCGCGCCTAGAGCCCGTGCTCCGCAACAGGAGAAGCCACTGCAATGAGAAGCCAGTGCACCGCAATGAAGAGAAGCCCCCGCTCGCTGCAACTAGAGAAAGCCTGTGTGCAGCAACGAAGATCCAACGCAGCCCAAAAAATTTATTTATTTATTTATTTTAAAAAAGCGAAACAAGAAATAATCCAGGACCACAGATACATTTCCACTTCTCCAGATCCTCCTGAATAAGCAATATTATGTGTACCTGAGATGAAAAAAAAAAAACTAAAATAACAATTGAGAATGTCTTTGCCTACTAGGGACTATTCAGTAAAAAGGCAAGATACTATTATCTCCGACTGACAGATGCTTACATTTGGATCATATATGCAATTAGAAAAGAAAAAAAGCAGACTAAAATCAGAAGATAACTGATACTTTTTTTTTTAGAACAGATAATACACTAACTCAAACCTACAAGCCTATATACAGTGATTTATGTTATTAAACAATATATTTCATATAATCTATATTAGCTCATGAACATATGAAGTCACACACACATTCATATATTCACTCAGCTTGCAAAAAGAATTTAAATTGTTGCTTTGAACCACCTACATACAAAAGAATCAAGTCTGAACCCAGCATTTTCAAAATAGCTTCCTGTTAAAAAACCACACATAACTTAATGATTCATTATCATATACTATATATGCATAAGAAAAAGAAAGTCAAGAAGGTCCCACATCAACATGTCAACAGTGTTTTTTTCCTCTGAGTAGCAGGATTTGAGGTAATTCTTATTTCCTTCTTTTCGTAGATCTGTCTCCTAATTTTCTCCCACAATAAGCACATACTAATTATATATAAAATGTTGAAAACCAGCCTCCAGGTTCTTAGAGCTTTATTTACAAAAATGGACAAAGTTATGATATCCCATTTGCCACCATCAACATACTTACATAATATGGTTCTGCCTCCCGTTCAGTTATCTCATCCTGATAGAGGGTGAAGCAAGTTGGAATTCGTCCAAACCACACATCTCGAAGCACATCTTTGTCATCTGTCATTCTTCCAGTGGTTAAAGCAGTACATATAGGCTAAATTATTTTCCAGCCAAAGCCAAACTGAAAATAAAACAAAGAGTATTAGATCCTTGCAGGTATAAATGAACCTGCTCCAAAACAAAGAAAGATTATAAGAAAAAAAGAATGCATAAAGATTATTCACTTCAAAAAACTCTGTGATGGGCATTCTTTAGAATGAATGCAAAAATCAGTACAACAAATTCTAAATGTGGAGCTATTATTTATTTAAAGAGATCACGGAAGTAACCATTTCAAAATTACATATACAACTAATGAACCACAGCCAAAGTGAAACTATACTTGCATCATTCTCTCAAGCACCAAAACAGTCTACCACTTACTTATCTAAAGTGAACTCTTCACCTATAACTTCTGTGTCTGTTTTCTCATCTGTAAAATGGGAATAACAGCACTGACCACATAAGATAGATATGAAAATTAAATTAATACACGTAGAACACTTAGAACAATGCCTATAACACAGTACCATAGTGTATTTATCATCATAATTTATAGAACCAACCAGAGCATGTCTCAAAAAATGTTCAAAAGTCAAAGCATTATTTAGTGTAAACTGGAATTATGAGAGTAAAGGAAAATAACTAAAAATTATACATTGAACATTGCTAATAACATTCAATAGAGAGTCAATAAATATTTGATCATTTGATATGCCCAGCTCTGTGGCAGGTGCTGAGGGCATACAAGATGATGATGATGATGGTGGTGATAACAACTTTTTTAAAACCTCAGGCATTGCCCAGAAGGTATTATTTACAAATCTGCTAAACATACCATGCACTTTCATGTCCTTTGCATGGCTTTGCTCATGCCGGTGGTTCCTTACCCTGAAGTAGCCTTCCCCACCTCGCCTTCCAACTTATACATCATTCAGGACCCTGCTCAAAATAGCCTTTCTTCTATGCATGAATCAGACAGAACCTCTGTTACCTCACTGTGCCTTTACTTTTCCTCTACTACAGCAGGATTTCCAATCTCATCTTTCTTCCATCATATCATACTTATTGCCAAACATCCCTTCCAATTCCAAAATGTCCACGTTTATAACTAAATGTTACTTTGTGAGAGCTTTCATAATGCAGGAGGGGAAGAAGTTAAATATTAACAGAACCTATAGTGTTCAGGGAAGAATCTTAGAAGATATTGAACTTGAAGAATGGGTAGAATATGGACAGACAAAAAGAAGACAAATATTCCAAGCAAGGCAAAATAGCATCAGCAAAGGCAGGAAGTGGCAGGAGCAGTATGTGTACCAACTTTTTGGGAAACTTTGTGTTGGGAGGAGTAGTAGATAATGAAAGAGCTGACCTGTGACATTATCATACCTGATCCTAGGTAAGTCACTTTACTTCACTAAGTCTGAATTTCCTTACCTGTGAAAGTCACCAGGTTGTTCTAGAAAAAAAAAAAATCTATAAAGTATTTGACACGGTAATGGACACAGCATGTGCTGAGAAATAAAAGCAATTATTATTCTTTTAATGTCAAATTTGTAAATATAAAACGTAACTGGATCATGAAGTACACCAAATAGAAAATTGTGGGTTTTCAATTTCATCCAACAAGCCTAGAAAGGTTTTATAATGGTGAAATAAAAACAATTATCTGGTAGCAGTACACAAAAGGGGATCCAGAGCCATTTCAGCAACTAAGGCATATGAGTGCCTGACCTAGACTGGTAGCAGTGGATTGATGAGAGACAGGAGGGCTTTCCAAGGAAGAATGAATAGAAGTTGGTAAAAAGACTGGCTGAGGGACAAAGAACAAGGACAGAGAAGATTTAAATGCTTACAGCAGGCTATACAGTAAGGTAGTTAAGGGGTTTTGAAGTCAGACTGACATGGGTTTCAACCCTGACTATGGCATATAAGCTGTATGTCCTTGGACAAAAAATCTGACATCTCTAAACCTCATATCTATAAACTGAAGCTAATTCTAATTTCACAGGGTCGTTGGGTATTTAGCACCTAGTAACCAACCACTGGAAAAATGGTAAATGTATTTAATACATGGTTTCCCTGTGCTTCCATGGCCCCTCTGCTTGAATACCCTCTGCACCTTCTCTTGGCCAACTCTTAATCCTTTTTTTTTTTTTTTTTTTTGCGGTACGCGGGCTTCTCAATGTTGTGGCCTCTGCCGTTGCAGAGCACAGGCTCCGGACGCGCAGGCTCAGCGGCCATGGCTCATAGGCCCAGCTGCTCCGCGGCATGTGGGAATCTTCCCGGACCGGGGCACAAACTCGTGTCCCCTGCATTGGTAGGCGGACTCTCAACCACTGCCCACTGTGCCACCAGAGAAGCCCTTAATCCTCTTTTAAGAGTCAGCTTAACATTAACTCCTTGGGAAGCTTTCCACTAAGCAAACTATAATCTAATTACTTCTGTTATTATATCTTTATTGTTATATTGTATAACAACGCATTGCAGCTGTGTATCTTATCTGTCTCTTGCCCCTCCCCACACTGAACTGTCAGTTCCTTGACAGCAGAAACTGAGTCATATATACCTTTGTATCCAGGATGTTAGCATAATCAGCACATAATAGGCTCTGGAATTTTTGTTAAACAACTGGAAAATATACAAATAAATAAAATGTGTAAATCCAAAAGTTATACTAGCTACTTAAGAAACTTTTCCACCTAAACTCTTCCCTAAATCTGTACAATCACACTTCATATTTAGCGAATTTCACTATTTTTCCCTCTCATACATATACTACGATATCAACATGCATCCAACTTGAAGGCAATGTTTTGGAAGAATAGTAATCCCAACCCATGATGCAGTCTACTAGAAGTAAGCTTCCTGAGGGCAGGGACTACTTCTTGACTGCTGTATTCTCTGCATCCATTTCATGGCCTGGAAAAGAGGCAGGTGCCCAACCAACAACACTTAGGAAACAGCACAGTGAGTATGATAAAAATATTGGGCTGGCCAAAAAATTCATTTGGGTTTTTCCGTAACCTGTTACAGAAACCTGAATGAACTTTTTGGCCAACCCAATATAATGCACAATTAACAGTCCCTTTTACACTACAAACCAAGAAAGGCTAACCTATTACCTATTTTGCTGACAAAATCCCCAACTACTCAGAAATTACTTAAAATATCAAATATCTACTAGAAGTAAGTTTGTAAACATCTAAAAATATATATGCTGGCTGGTCTCCCTTTAAATTCATGAACACTGACCTCAAAAGTGGGCTCTGAGTATTGCCCAGTATTCTCATACTTCCGTAGTCCATTTATTCTTCCACTGTCCTAAATCAACTCCCCCTCCTCAAATTTTCACATCTCCTTCCTCACTCTCTCTCAGCTAATGACCTGGCTTTCTATTTCCTTCTGTCTGGTTACTGAGGATCATTGGTTCTGAACAGGGGTTTTAAGGAACAGCCCCACCTCCACCCTGGGGGATAGGTCATAACTCCCTCCAATCTCCAAATGCTGAAGTGCCCCACAGTCCTTGAACCCTGCCTTTGGAGAGCTCTCAGAGCTTTAAATATCACTTACACATTAACAATTCCCACATTACATCTTCAGCCTAGACTTCTCTTCTGAACTCCAGTTTCATATATACTATTGTATACTGACATTTCATTTGAAAATTCGGCAAGTGCAAAACTGAAAATGATTGCAGATCTTCCTCCCTCCTCTCCCTATTACTCTGTGGTCTTCCCCAAATCACTGAGTGGTATCTCCATTCTTTAGCTTCTCAGGCCATAAATCTGGGAGTCATCCATGACCCCTCTTCACACTTGATGGCTCTAGCTTAGACATAAATCTAGAATCTGGCCATTTCTCACCACCTCCACTCTTACCACACTGATCCAAGTCACCTTGACCTTTAACCCATATAAATGCAATGGCCTACCACAGAGGTCTCAACGTTTCTGCCCTTGCCGCAGAGAGACAACAAAGTAATCCAAAAAATCCTTTAAAACACAAGTCAGATCAGTTCACTCCTTTACTCAAAACCCCATCTCATTCAAAGTAAAAACTAAAGTCTTACAAGGTGTTAGCAGGCCCTATATAACCTGACCCCACTCTGACCTGCTTACCTACTTCTCTCCGCAACTTGCTCCCCCAGTTCCAGCCAAACTCACTGATGTGCTTCCGCCTCAGGGACTTTGTGGTTGCTCTGATGGCCCTCTCCACTACATCCACGGGCACCCTTCTTTATCACCATTAGGTCTCTGCTCAAATGTCATCTTTTCTAAGGCCACCACTATAATTTCCCATGCATGCTACCAGCACTCCCCATTCCCCTTCATTATTTTTTCTCCATAGCACTTTTCACTACCTGACACATATTTTAATTAATTTTTAAATTAATGTCTCCCCGCTCAACCCTCAAAATGAACTTCATGATGGCAGGGATTTTTATTGTCTTCTTCACTGTTTATTGTTTTGTTTACTTTTTGTTCAGTGCCTGGCACGTAACTAGCACTTAGTATCTGTTAAATTAATAAAGTGAACCTACACTTGAAGCTTGTACATTATTCTAAAAACTCTTATCCATATAGTACCATTCTGTTCACTTTTCCCCAATTTTAATCAGCATACCTTTGAGGATCAAAGCACCTACTTAAATCCAATATAAAATTCTAAAATTTCCCTCCACTGCTACCCTCAGCCCAACATCTTTACTTTCAAATTCAAAATTCAACCAGCAACTCCCTTTATGGAAATCACAAAATAAGTCCGTTCAGATCCAAGTACACACAGTCCCAAAGGCTGAAATTTATCAAGTAAACTCTGGAAGGCCTTGGAAATTCAGTGCTGTTTGATAGCCTCTGGGTTCTGATTCTTGCTGAAAACATGCTGTGCCTCCCCATCCCTCAGAAAAATCTAGAACCAATCCACTTTCCCTAGGTTCCCCAAGTTCAGGTGTGACTTGAAAATAAGCCAAACTATAAAGTATGCGAAAGTGCTCTGCCAAGGGAAAATGGCTTTGTTGGCACCAAATATTATTATTAAAATGAGACAATGAATGCGTCTGAGAAGATAAATTGGGGAGAAACCCCACCGATTTCGGATAGAATCGAACTGCCTGTAAAAATAACTATGATCTAAACAACTAACTATTCCACGAAAAATGCAGGTCCCGAACTAAACTCTAGAGCCTGCGACGAGACCCAAGCTTCCCACCTTAGTAATGAACGGACGTATTCCCCGAGAGACCGCGCAGGCTACACCCTCCAGCCGGCACTAGGGCTCCGAGGTCGGCGCTTGGCCAACGCCACCTCCCCCGGAGGAACCACCTTCACCCGCCACCACGGCCCGGGGAAGCGCTCCTCTCGCCGCACACGCCCCTCCTTCTTACCACACCTACCTAGCACTTCCCCAACCCTCTTCCTCCGGGCATTTCCTCAAACTGGGGTGACAGACATACACATACCCTACCAGAAGCTCAGGCTTCTCCTCCGCCTTCCTGCACCGGTGAGGACGCTTGGGTCTCGGGCTCTGGCTGGGCGGCGGCGGAGGGCGCCAGACCCACTGTCCCGCAGAGATGCACCAGACTGGAGTCCCACTGGCCCGCGCAGCCGCAGAAGTCACCTGCGCGGAGGTCGGAGTCGAACCCTGCTGCACTTCCGCCCTTCCGTGTCCAGCGAAAACAGCCCGCAGCGCCGCGGAGCTCTGGAAGCCCAACGCAAGTGCAGTCACCCTCGGCGCCCGGAGATGACGTCACGGGGCCCCACGTGGCCCGCACTCCGCCCTCCCAGTTCGGCCCAACCCCGTGAGGAGGCTGGAGCCGCGCTTGAGCATGCGCGGACAGAGCGGAGAGCGTGAATGTTCGGTCAAATCCCTGGCAAGTTCCCCGCTTCTACCCTCTTCCGAGAGAGTCCTGTGCTTTTGGCATAGTCATTGTTTTTTAGGGAGGTTAATATAACAGTTCCGTGAGAGCAGAGAGTTTTACAAATACTGAGTCACTGCCTCACTAGAGCTTCATCGCAGCATCCCTGTCCTGGCTTCACACAGTAAAATTAATAAAACGTTGGTTTTCAAAGAATTCTCCTATCTATTTTCTCATTTGATCTCCTCCACTTTGTCAGAGCCACAGCACGGATTAAGAGACGCGTTTAACAAAAGACTAAAATACTTGAATACTGAAGCCCAGCCATCCCTCCAATTGTACGTACCTATGTCTTCCTGTTGGTGAAAATGACAAGCAATTAGTCAACTTACTCCGAAAAAGTGTTTGCATTAGGTTTATCCAGAAGTCTTAGTAGGCATTTAACGTTTTACTCTTCATTACACATGGCTTTCAACATAATGCTATGCATGCCAAGTGAATACTACTGTGCTGAGACTCGTGATAGGTTCCTGATAAGTGGGAAGACTAGGAAAGTCCAAGTATTAGCCACAGGATTCTTTTTAAAGGAAGAATCTTCTAGGAATTCCCTGGCCAGTCCAGTAGTTAGGACTACACGCTTTCACTGCCTGAGGGCATGGGTTCAATCCCTGGTCGGGGAACTAAGATCCCACAGGCCCGTGCAGCGCAGCCAAAAAAAAAAAACCTTCTTGGAGGTTGTCTAGCCCAATGATTTTCCAGTGGTGAATCACAACTCATTGGTGGGTCATCAAATCAAGTTAGTGGGTCATGATTAGCAATTTTTAAGTGAAAAAAAAAAAAAAGAAAATATTAGCATGCTTCACACATATTAAAGGTAAATATTGTTTCCTGAAGTTCTTACTTTAGTATGTACATGGTTTACACTGTGTAGGAATGTGAAATACATTTCTTGATATGGGTAGCAGGCAAAAAAAATTGAAAGCCACAGTCCAGTCCACTCCACTTACTTAATGCAGAAATCCTCTCTATAGCATCCCCAACAGACAGCCATTAGCCTCTGTAAAAAAGCTCTTGGGATAAAGTTGCCCCCACTTCCCAATGGTGGGCAAAACTAAATGGAATTTACTCTGAAATGTATCGAAAAAATTAGGTGGATGGACGAATGTCTAGAGGGATGGATAGTTGGATAAATATGTGATAATGCAAGTACAGTAAAATGTTAATGGTAGAATCTAGGTGGTGAGTATATGGGTGTTCACTGTAAAATTCTTTCAACTTTGCTGTTATGCTTGAAATTTTTCCTAATAAAATGTTTGGGGAGGGGGCAGAGAAACTATTTACAGAGAACCCTAATGGGTAAGAAAGTGATTATATTGAGCTAAAATCGTTTCTTGTAACCTTTAAGAATTGACCCTGTTTATTTCCTTCCTCCCCTTGTCCCTCCTCTACCCCACCCCCAACCTACAATAGAAATAGCTAACCCTTGTTCTAATAGACAGCACTTCAGCTATGAAAAGATATGCCCCATAACCCACTCAGGATAAACACTGTCAGTTCTTTCAGCCATTCTTCACATGACATGTCTCTCCTCTGGACCTCATATGGTCCAGTTGTTGTACTCTTTCCCGTCTCATGATTATGCTCCTTGAGCAAAAATTTGGAAATAAGAGGAATTCTATATTTGTTCTCCATCATTTCCATTTGTTAACGTTATGTCATCTCTCTCAGTTACCAAGAGTGACAGATATCCACTCTGTCCTTTAAAATGTTTCTTAAACTCTAAAAAAAGAAAAAAAAATGGTAACAGGTTTCAAAACGTTGGATTTCTGACTTATCCTGGAATCTGACAACCCTGGGACCACATTCCCACATGGCAACCAAGTGCTGGAGTGGAGCTGCAGCTGCCCCCTTTTAGGCTGGGAATGCCCTCTCCAGTTTCTCACTGTCCCCACACTATCACTTATTTAGACTTTAGATTACCTATCTGGATGCTAAAGGCTTTGGAGCGTAACACTCCTCTATAGCTCTTCGTGTTTCTAAGGCACTGCCTACCTCAGTTCTTTGCACATAAATATTCATTTTGAACAAAAGACCAAAACAACCAGGCCAGAATGCATTATACTGAATAACACACATTTGACTGTGATTGTGATCATATTTATAGTTCTAAGTTTTTACCTTTAGGCAATTCTAAGGACACACACTTGAAAGTCGGGAAAGTATCATTATACAGTGTTCTCTCCTGTGAGGTGAGAGAGCATTTGGAGGATTCAAATATTATTTTGAGGCTTTCAATGCTGAACAATCATAGACATCCCATTTGTATCTATTTAACTGACATTCTAAAATGAATCCAGGAGCTGGATGGATAGACTCTTTTAGCTTCAGTGACAGCCTTTCATTCACTGTGACAAGTCTTCATTCAGTCATTTAAACATTTCTTGAGTTCACATAATTAGGTGCTTGGTAAAGTGAAAATAAGTAACTCTTAAGCAACAACAAAGGAACTTCCCAAATTTCATTACATGAATATATATTTAAAAATCACAACTTGGAGCAGTTTTCTTATGACTACCATGTCAACTATATAATACCATATGTAATTCCTGCACTGCTACAGATAAAATGTGGGTTTTTGTTGAAAATACTGTATTATAAGACTATGATTCCAGTTACTCAGTACTCTCTATCTACTTGCCTACATAGATTGTATAGGAGTGAATCAAAACAATATGCCAAATATTCTATGGAAAAAATATATACATTCATAACTTGTATGCATTTGTGTTTTAATTTTTGATCCCCCAAATTACTACTATTCTTAAAAAATCTTTGAATTAGATTATTTGGCTGTTCCCATAGGAATATTTTCTATAAATAGCTCCTATTAAAAAAAACTGGGAAAAATTAGTCAAGCAGTTTTTTTTGTTTGTTTGTTTGTTTTTTTGCGGTACGCGGGCCTCCCGCTGTTGTGGCCTCTTCTTTTGCGGAGCACAGGCTCCGGACACGCAGGCTCAGCGGCCATGGCTCACGGGCCCAGCCACTCTGCGGCATGTGGTATCTTCCCGGACCGGGGCACGAACCCGCGTCCCCTGCATCAGCAGGTGGACTCTCAACCACTGCGCCACCAGGGAAGCCCATTCAAGCAGTTTTTCAATCTGTTTTCTCAATGTGTGCAGAAGAAAAATAGTCTGGGAAGTATAAAATTGAAGGGAAAGTCTTAAAAAAACCAAACCAAACTGAACAGCCTGATCCTTGAAACAGCAAAATAAATCCTTGCAATAATACGTTGCTGTCACCAGGTGTCACAATCAACCTGACACAAAGCTCAGAGCTCCCCAACCAGCAAGGCCAGTCAATAGCACCCTCAGTGATGTAATAGACTGTTTCCCAATAGGAAAGTTCAAGTTATCTCAAGAGATTTTGTGAAATCCTAAAAAAGTTTTCACAACAAAATTATTTTAATTTGAAAAACAAAAACAAAACACTTTCTAAACCTTGTCAGTACTGACAAAATTTCCTTCAAATCCATTCCCCTTCCTTCACCTGTGTTTGTTCTTCGATCATAAACTAGTGCAGCATAACGTAGCTGAGGACATGCTCTTAAATCCCATATCCGACATCTATTATCTGTGTGGCCCCAGGAAAAAATTATTTAACCAGTACTGGCTACATAATTCCACAGGGCCAGTGCAAAATGAAAATTAGGGCCCTTTGTTAAGGAAAGGAATTTGAAGATGGCGACAGCAGAGCATTAAATCAAGCGCTGTGCATACGACAGGTCACATGCCCAAGAAACTGACTCTTATGTAACTTCTCCAAGCCTCCACTTTTCCATTTTCCTCATGGTTAAATGAGGTTAATGATAGCACCTGCTTCATAGACTCGTTGTGAAGGTTAGGGAGGATGATGCACATAAAACATTTACCACAGTGCTTGGTAAATGGTGAGCTCTCAATAAACAGGAGCTGTTGTTTTTATGTCCTTCATCGGGCTCTGTGCCTCCCTTCCCCTGCACCAACCCATTTTACAATCTTCTGCCAGAGTAATCTTCTTTAGCACAGTTCTAATTATGTCGCTGCCCTGTTTTTTACAAAAGCCAAACCCTCTCTGCCTACAGAATAAAACCCAAATTTCTTGGACTAACCTAATCCAGCTTCATCACCCATCCCTTGTCTGGCTCCCTGGTCTCTCTCTGACCTCTGCCTCACATCCTGCGTCTTTGCTGATGCTGTTCCTTCTGCTGGAAAGCCCTCTCCCCAGGACTGTAGGGGAAATACAAGAATAACAGTCACAGTTCTGCCTTAGAGCTGTTTACAGTATAGACTGGGAAACAATATTACACAGAGATTCAGCAAGAACACAAGACAAGGTGAAAAGAATGATCAAGGAAAAAAATGTCTTAGAAGTTCAGAAGTAGAAGCCATAACTGAAGTGGCACTTTTTAAAGCATTTCATTTCATAGTTTATTAATGGTTGCTATGTTATGCACAGACTCTATGTTATATGTATCAAAACGCAGAGCTCCATGGATTCTTTTTCAAAAATATAATTCACATCCCTCAGTTATTAAATGCAAAACTTAAAAGCAGGGGCAATATATACTTTTAATTAATTATTTTTAGAGCAGTTTTAGGTTTACAGCAAAATTGAGCAGAAAGTCCAGAGTTCCCATATGCCACCTCCACACACACGCAGCTTCTTCCACTATCACATCCTGCAACAGTACGTTTGTTACAATTGATGAACCTACACTGACACATCTTTATCACCTGAAGTCCATATTTACATTATGGTTCACTCTTGATTTAGTCAGAGAGGCTAAACATGAGTTTAATCAAATGTATAATGAAAGGTATTCACCATTATAGTATCATACAGGGTTGTTTCATTGCCTTAAAAACCCTCTGTGCTCTGTCTATTCATCCCTCCCTCCTCTGAATACTTGGCAACCACTGATCCTCTTATGTCTCCATAGTTTTGAGTTTTTGAGACTGTTGTATAGTTGAAATCATCAAGTACGAGGCCTTTTTAGATTGGTTTCTTTCAGTTAGTAATATGAAATTAAATTTTCTTCATGTCTTTTCAGGGTGCAATGTTTTTTAAATAAAATTTTAAAATTTTAAGTGAAAGTCACATTTAATTACACAGAGTACTACTTTTTTGCTTTAAAAAGTAGGTTTAGGACTTCCCTGGTGCCGCAGTGGTTAAGAATCCACCTGCCAATGCAGGGGACACGGGTTTGATCCCTAGTCCAGGAAGATCCCACATGCCGCAGAGCAACTAAGCCCGAGTGCCACAGCTACTGAGCCTGTGCTCTAGAGCCCGCGAGCCACAACTACGCCTAGAGCCCATGCTCCACAACAAGAGAAGCCACTGCAATGAGAAGCCCGCGCACTGCATCAAAGAGTAGCCCAGGTTCGCTGCAATTAGAGAAAAGCCCACGGGCAGCAACAAAGACCCAATGCAGCCGTAAGTAAGTAAGTAAGTAAATAAATAAATAAAAATTTTAAAAAAGAATACCCAAAACATACACATAATTTAAAAAGTAGGGCTTCCCTGGTGGCACAGTGGTTGAGAGTCCGCCTGCTGATGCAGGGGACACGGCTTCGTGCCCCGGTCTGGGAAGATCCCACATGCCGCGGAGCGGCTGGGCCCGTGAGCCATGGCCGCTGAGCCTGCGCGTCTGGAGCCTGTGCTCTGCAACGGGAGAGGCCACAACAGTGAGAGGCCAGCGTACCGCAAAAAAAAAAAAAAAAAAAAAAAAGTAAAAAAATAAAATGTATGTTTACCAACAACTCTTGTGTTGGGGACCTTTCTGTGGGATAATTTGCCCACATACATTAAGTATCAGAATTGTCATCTCAGAGATGGTATATTCCTAAAGTCTCTCAATTTTAGGGACTAGCGGGATGGTTTAAAATACCGAGTTTTGAAAAAAATTCAGGTATTCAGTCTGCCTAAAAATAAAGTCTGTTGTGGAATAACTGCTGAATTTTATAAAAGCCCATTGTGTAATCATTACTTTTTTCATTCACCTCCCAGATCTGATGGTACAGTCAGCCCATATCTTTCTCCTTTAGGGGTATCACTACCACACACGTGCCATGGTTTATTTTGCATGTTTTCCTAAACACTACTACTGAAATGCTCTATAGCCATCACTGTGTTCCTAGGATCCATTTATTACCTTGGGCTTTATAGGACTGTCATGATTTAAGAGAATGAGAGAGAAGGGAAAGGTATAGGTATTTCAGGAAGGGAAAAAAGCATGATCAAAAGCAGGGATGAAACAGTCACATTCATGCCTGGATGCTGTGAGTGTATTTTATTCTGCAAATGTAAGATACTCTAGGTCAGGAGGTTAGACAATTCATTATACACACTACTTATCTAGTTAGTTCGTTAGATAGTTAACATTTACAGAGCATACTATGTGCTGGGCACGCTTCTATAACACTTTTCTAATATTCTAACCTCATACAATTTGGGAGGTCCTCTTTGGAAAGCACACATACAAAGAAATTGCAAATACAAAATTAGGTGGCCCTAGAAAGGACCCATGTAAGTGAAGAAACCTGAAAATTAAGCTTCACAGTAAACTCACCTCCATTTCCCATGACTGAGAGACTGAAGTGAAGAAGTAAGCTTCAGGCAGCCCAATTCTTCACCTCTCACAGGTATCCAAGACTGCTTCTTGTCGCATGATCTCCATTTCTCCCTAAAAGAGCTCGGTTATATTGCCATTAGAGCAAAGAGCAAAATTAAACAAGAAGCTTTCATGTTCTGCTTGCCACACATTTCTAGCCACCATTTATGCACTGATTTTATTCACTGCCTTATTCTAGGCAGATTTTCTAACATTCTTTTCATCTTTTCATCAAACCATAACATGAAATTTCTGTATTCCAGAAAGAAGGATATGAATAAAGTATCCTTTTTGCCCCCTCTCCACACTTTCCCAGCAATTTATAAAATGATTAGTGTTCTCAGAGAACAGTGTGTTCATTCACTTAATAGGCTTTTATGGGCCAGGCTGTACCAGGTACTCAGGATACTAAGATGCATCAGAAATCATTTCTTCCCTCAGGGAACTCACATTCCAGTTTGGCAGAGAACTGATAAGTAAACAAATTATTGCAATAGTCCCTAACTGGCTGTAATAGGACTATGTACAACTGTTATGGGAACCTAGCTTTGAGAACCAGTAGCAACGTATAAAATAAATCTTAGAGGATAAATAGATACAACATGTGGACAAGGAAAGAAAGGGCTTTTAAGCCAGGGGCTCTTAACCAAGGGGTCCACGGTTCAAATTACTGAGCATGAAGAATTTGGATGAGAAAATGAGTATGTCTTTATTTTCACTAACCTCCAGTTTGAAATTTAGCATTTTTTTCCATTATAAATATAGGTCACACACTGGAGTAGTATTAGCAACACTTGTAACTTGTCACCAATAGAAACATAGATATGTTCAACATAGATATATTCATATTGCAGTTGACTCATTCTTGAAACATTATTTTACACGTATTGCTACTTTGAAATTACAGTAGGAATTAGACTCACTGTGAGACATTATTTATTGCATACTACATAACACAAATTTGTTTTCCTAACATTCTGATAATTGTATAGGAATATACAATTATCTCTTTGTAGTAACACGTATGTCTATGTAATAATATGTATGTCTATGCATTTAAATATATTATTCTGAGAAGGGCTCCACAGACTTCACCAGACTAAGAGATTCATTGTGAAAAAAGAATAAAAGTAAGGTTAAGAACCGCTGTTCCAGGCAAAGGGAACAGAAGACACAGCAAGTTTGGGACTTCCCTGGTGGTGCAGTGGTTAAGAATCGGCCTGCCAATGCAGGGGACATGGGTTTGATCCCTGGTCCAGGAAGATCCCACATGCCGCAGAGCAACTAAGTCCATGCACCGCAACTACTGAGCCTGCGCTCTAGAGCCCGCGGGCCACAACTGCTGAGCCCACGTGCCACAACTACTGAAGCCTGTGCGCCTAGAACCGGTGCTCCGCAACAAGGGAAGCCACCGCAATGAGAAGCCCATGCACCGCAATGAAGAGTAACCCCCGCTCACCACATCTAGAGAAAGCCCGTGTGCAGCAACAAAGAGCCAACACAGCCATAAATAAATAAATAAGATTCAACTCAAGGGCTACTTTTATAATAAACCTTTACTGACCACTCCTCTTCCTCCCTCCCAAACTCCCAGGCTGGGTTAGTAATGTTTCCAAACTCCCATAAGACCTGGTATGTACCTCTACTAATTCTCTTACCCTGTGAGGTATATCATCTATGTGTCTGTCAGTCACCAACCACCCTTCCCCCCCAAGTCAAGGCCTGGCACATAATTAGTACTCAGTAAACTCAATAAATGTTTCTTGAGGAAATATAAATTAAGACTACAGTGAGATAACATTACACCTCCATCAAAATGGCTAAAATTTAAAAAATTGATATCAAGTGTTGATGAAAATATAGAAAAACTGGAAGTTTTAAACATTGCTGAAAGGAGAATGAATTGATACAACCATTTTGGAAAATTTTTTGGCAAAATCGATTGAAGCTGAACATATGCCCACCGTGTTACCCAGAGGCTGAGCTCCTGGGTACATATCCAAAAGAAATGGATGCTTATAGTGAAACAGGTTCACACCAGCTTTATTCATAATAGCCCCAATCTGGAAACACCTAAATGTCTATCCACAGTAGAATAGACAAGTGAACTGTGGTATATTTATATCATGGGAGAGTACACAATAATTTTTTTAAATGAAAAACTGCTATGTGAAGCAATATGGATGATTCTCATAGACTAATATTGAGCAAAAGAAACCAGAGACAAAGAGGTACATCTTGTGATTCCACTTCAGTGAAGTTCCAGAAGAGTCAAAATTGATCTCTGGGGATATAAATTGAAATAATGGTAAACTTTTACAGAAGGGAGGGGTAAGGCAGTGGAAGGGGACAGGAGAGGGACTAAGGCAGTTTGGGAAATGTTCTATATTTTTATAATGGTATATTTAAAATCCACATACAGAAGGATTTTCTAAGGCAATGTCAACTGTCCTTTTTAAAAACATTTTATACCCCCAACCACATAAATATGTAAAAATTTGAGTTATATACTTAATGGTTTGTGCTTTTTTTTTTTACTATATGTAGGATTACATTGATAAAAATGTAAATATAAAAATAATTAAATAAAAATGAATGTTCCTTGAATGAATGAATGAATGAATAAGTTGGGTCTTCAAAGAGAAAAGAAAGAAGAAAGTATTACAGTGTAAGAGGGACTTGTACTGCATTGAATTTTAAAGCAGTACTTGGTTCTTGAGCATTTTATACTCCAGTAATGCCCAAAGTGAATTGCTCATGGACTTCTTTTGCTTAAATATTAATCCCCTTTGCTATTTAACCAGGATTGTGAGATTAAAAAAGGAAATCATTAACAGTAAGACAGATGTCGGAGAGGCCTGTGGGACTGGCATTAATTCACAATGAGGGATCTATTAAGCCCTTGGGAACTGGGGAATATGCCTCATTCCCTTCAGTTTTTTATCCTTTTGTGCTTTATGAGGTGCAAGTACAAATTAATTTTTCAGACTCTTGAAGGGAGAGGAGAGGAGTTGGTACCCTTGATTACAAACAGGAACAGAAGCCACCCCTCACATGACATTGCTCAAGACACCTAAAGGCCAGAGTAGATTAGTTCTAAGTGCCGAGCAGCCCAGCCACGGGATGCACCTCTCCCCATCCTTCTTCAGGCGGGGATTATGGCTAAGCATTCTTCGTGCCAGCCTTGCGCAGGCCAAGAGTGACCAGCAACTCCTCAGACGACCGATGGCACATGTGTCAGAGGTGGTGTCAAAACCCGACCCGAGGGCTTCCCTGGTGGCGCAGTGGTTAAGAGTCCGCCTGCCGATGCAGGGGACGCGGCTTCGTGCCCCGGTCCGGGAAGATCCCACATACTGCGGAGCGGATGGGCCTGTGAGCCATGGCCGCTGAGCCTGTGTGTCCGGAGCCTGTGCTCCGCAACGCGAGAGGCCACAACAGTGAGAGGCCCGCGTACCACAAGAAAAAAAAAAAACAACAAACAACCCGACCCGACTCTGGCTTCCACCACAGAGCCCAGGATGCAGCGTCAGGAGACGCGGTTCACAGGCCGTCCAGTAGGTGTCGCTGTCCCGCCCGCGGCCGCCGCTCTCCTCGAGGCCCGGGGCCGGGGGCGTGTCCTTGGAGCTCCGGCGCGCGCACCTCACTTGGGCTGCCGCCCCGTGCCTTCTGCGCCGCGGTGGCGTGGAGGGGGCGCGCTGTGCTGCGGCCCCGAGACCAGGGGGCGTGGTCGGACGGCGAGCTGGGAAAGGCGGGCCAGCTGGCGCCCAGGTGCGTTCTTCCACAAGGGTCGGGAGGCGGAGACGGCAGCATCCGAGCAGCCGGAGGAGGAGGCAGACGAGAAGATGCCACTGTCGCTGCCACCTCAGGGCGACCACGGGGAGTCCAGTCCGTCTAGGACCCCTAAGAAGCACGCCTCTTTCCATATCTGGCGCTCCAAGAAGAAACAGAAGCCTCCGCGGTCTAACTGTGGGGTGTTTATTCCGCACCCGGCGCCCCTCGGCGAGGCCAGGTAAGCCCCTCGCCGAGCTCCCCCCTCCCCCCAACAGTCTCACCTCCTCCTGTCTCCTTTCTACTCCTGCTGCGCTGACCCTGGAGTCCTCTCCACCGGCAGCCCGCCCGACCCCTCTCGGAGAAGGGGAAAGGCCCAGGGTCGTTTCCCCCGGCAGGAGCGTAACGGGCTCCGGGGGGTGGGGTGGGGGGATGTGATGCCGCTGCGAGTGACCGGGTTCCTCGCGGCTTCTGGCTCAGACCAAGCTCCAGCGAGAGGAACTTGTGCCCACCCATGTGGCCTTTATTTTGACTGGCAAAGACTTTACACCACAGTCTATACTATCAACTTGCTAACGAGATCATGTGCGTTGTGAAGGGTTATTACCATAACGAACGTTGATCGGAACTCCACCTGGGGATTCTCTAAGACTTGATAGTTGTGCCTGAATTGTGAAGAGTCCCACTCTTGCAGTTGTTGTATCTCCATTGTCCTCACAGGATCCGAATGGAGGAAGAAGTGGGAGGAATGGTTACCCCATTTTATGCGTGGAGAATCTGAGACCAAAGGGTGAATGGCTTGTCCCCATTGGAATCAGTGGCAGAACCAGGCAGAACCTAGTTATTCAAAGTGTAACTGCCATTGTGCTTTTAAATTCTTTACCATGATTTTGTGATGATTTTATCCTTTATGCATAATTATTCAATTATACTATCTGAACTGGTGGATTCGTTGAACAATAATCAATTGGATGTAACAGTATATTTATGGGGTACAGGTGTGTGAAATGTTTTTAAGGAACGACAGTTGGCAATATCCAGTATATCCTTCTGTATGTGTTTTTAAAACACACCTTTATGAACAATGAGAATATTGTGCAAGATTTGCACTGTAGAAATATTTTTCCGGGCTTCCCTGGTGGCGCAGTGGTGGAGAGTCCGCCTGCCGATGCAGGGGACACGGGTTCGTGCCCCGGTCCGGGAAGGTCCCATGTGCCGCGGAGCGGCTGGGCCTGTGAGCCATGGCCGCTGAGCCTGCGCGTCCGGACTCCGCAACGGGAGAGGCCACAACAGTGAGAGGCCTGCGTACCGCAAAAAAAAAAAAATTTTTCCTTTGTTTCTAAAAAAAAAAGTCTTAATTTGCAGCATATTTTCATTCATTTAGCAAATATTGTATTAACTAAGTGCTGGGATATCAAAAACAATGAAAGTGGTCTCTGTCATCAAAGACTTTTTAGTGTCGAGGAGCCCAAAAAGTAAACAGTGGGATAAGTGCTATGATAGATGTTAGCATAGAGGAGGGGATCTAGGGAGGCTTCCTGGAGGAGGATGACTGAAGCGCTTTAGTCAGACAGAAAAGGGGAGGAGCAACAAGTTCCAGGCAGAGGTGCATTATGAGCATCGCCAACACTTGGAAGAACATGGTACTTTCTGAGAAGTACTTCCTGAACAGGTGGTTCAGAGCAGTCTGTGTGTGAGGGCGTAGGGAGAGGCATGCTAAGAGAGAAGGTATTTTATTTTTTCTCATATTTATCATTCCCGATAGTAATTGGTTGTAATAGAACATGTTTTTTATCCACATAAAGACTTAACTGTGCTTAACTACTAATTGAAATTTCTAACAAAATGTTCCTTAATAATGATGTATCCAACATAAAAGCAATTTTCCTATTACCTCAGTAAATATTTTAAAAACTTCCATAGTGGTGGTTCTTATCTGACCTAATCACATCATTTCATATCTATCAAGTGAGATAATGCACAGCTGTAAACAATTTATTCAAATGCAAATATTTTTTAGATTAAAACTTAAAATAGGAGGCTTTGTTTCTCTCCTCGAGCTTCATGTATTTTAGCTCAGTCTTGAAGCATTCCATTCTTTCCTTCAGAACTATGATGAACTTTGTACTAACGAATGTCCTGAGAACTAAACTTACTGGTCTGTGTTTGGGATGTTTTTCTAGTTATACCTTGTTTATAAATATTTTGTTTACTTCTGAGAGATTGTACCTGTTTCTAGTAAAGAGAGCAGCTAGAGCACACTTAGGTTTCTGGCCCATCTTTGGCCAATGTGGCTCTCTTGAGCCATCTGCCCTGTACGTTCATTTCTGTCCAGGATATGGAGGTGGTGGACCTCAGCTGGAATGTGCAGCATTCACTGTGGCCTTTGTTTCTACATAGCGATGGGACAGTCAGGTGGCCACACTTATCTGCTGGGCATATACGATTAATATTGTGGACTTTTAGAGCAAATGAAAGTGAATTTATGTCCTGGATGCGTGACCTTGCGCAAGTTACTTCACCTTTCTGAGTCTCAGTTTCTTCATATGGAAAATGGAGAAAAGAGTAATACTAATTTTGTAAGGCTGTCATGAATATCACATGATAATTCATGTTATTAAATGTAAAACGCTTACCACACTTCTGGACACAAAGTAGAAACTCAGTAAATGGAAAGCCGCCACCACCACCACCACCACCACCACCACCACCACCACCACCACCATCATTATTATAAATGCAAAGGTCTAATGGGAGAAATGGAAAAAACAGGGTTGGGGAGGGGGAAAATGCTTCTCTTCCTAAAAGAGCTTTTACCACTCCAGTGATGGTTCAAAGTTTATTGATGTCAGATTTCTGTATTCTGCAAATATTTGTGACTTTCAGTGTAGATGTTCTAAAATTCAGTGACCATTGCTTGCTTTCTTTACATAAAATAATTTGAACATGGCTGCCTCTCTTCCTAAAATTCACCCTCAGAGGTTTTTTTCAGCTTGGTTTTGGTAAACACGTTAATATGTTATTTTCCATAGAAATAGAGCATTGCCCTTCTGGGTCAGCCTCATCTCCTGTCTCGTCCATTCTGCTTTTGCCATCAGAGGGACCACGCTGGTGTGTGGAGAGGGCATGGCGAGCTGTGGCCGGACTTTCCTTAGCAACCATTTAGTGGCACCGTCATTTATTAGGTTTTGAATTATACTTCATTTTTAAAAAAAATTTTATTTATGTATTTATTTTTGGCTGCGTTGGGTCTTTGTTGCTGCGTGTGGGCTTTCTCTAGTTGCGGCGAGCGGGGGCTACTCTTTGTTGCGGTGCGCGGGCTTCTCATTGCGGTGGCTTCTTGTTGCGGAGCACGGGCTCTAGGTGCACAGGCTCTGTAGTTGTGGAGCACGGGCTTAGTTGCTCCTCAGCATGTGGGATCTTCCCGGACCAGGGCTCGAACCCGTGTCCCCTGTGTTGGCAGGTGGATTCTTAACCACTGCTCCAGCAGGGAAGCCCTTGAATTATACTTCATTTTGTAAACAATTTATTCAGAGTGTGGATTCTCTTATCTGGGTTTAAATCCCTGTTCTACTTACTGTGACACTGAGCTGTGTCATCCTGGGAAAGTTATTATCCTTTTTGTGCTTCATTTTTCTCATCCATAAAAGGGACATAATAAGCGTTGTTATAAAAATAAGTTAATGCATGTCAAGTGGTCAGAAAAGTGACTGGAACATTATGAGTGCTCAATAAATGGGAGCTGTTTCTCCTTTTTCTTACTAGTATCTTGGCTATACTTTCTTTTTTTTATATAAATATAGTTTATTTTATGTACCTTTGGCTGTGTTGAGTCCTTGTTGCTGCGCATGGGCTTTCTCTAGTTGCAGTAAGCGGGGGCTACTCTTCGTTGCAGTGTGTGGGCTTCTTATTGTGGTGGCTTCTCTTGTGGAGCACAGGCTCTAGGCGTGCAAGCTTCAGTAGTTGTGGCACGTGGGCCCAGTAGTTGTGGCTCGTGGGCTCTAGAGCTCAGTCTCAGTAGTTGTGGCACACGAGCTTAGTTGCTCAGTGGCCTGTGGGATCTTCCTGGACCAGGGCTCGAACCCGTGTCCCCTGCATTGGCAGGCAGATTCTTAACCACTGTGACACCAGGGAAGCCCTATACTTTCTTTTGAGTAGTAATTTCATTGTTTATTTTCTGCTAGAAAATAGTTCTTCCTTTTTATTCTCCTTAATCAAGACATCCAGTGTTATTTTGATTAGAAATGGGCTCTTCGCTAAGGTCAGTACAGTGAATTAAAAATGATTACCCTCGAACTGAACTGAACTCGAAACCTAGAAGCAAGCATTAATGCTCTCTGCAGGGAAGCCAAACTCAGGTGATGGGTGGGCTCCATAATCCTCTGAAAATTAGCAGACCTGGTTTCATTTGGAGGAAAAAATGCAGCCAGCGCCAGAGAGCAGAGCATCCTCATTTCAGGGTACATAGGTTCAAGTTTTGGGACTGTCAGCAGCCCCTTAGTTTTTCTGTCCTGGCATGGACCTTTTCCTTCTATAAAGGGAAAACAACTTACTCCCTGTTTATAGCACTAGAGTGTTGTGAGGATAAACTACTGTTTTATTCCATGAGAAAAAGAACAATAAAATGTTATTTGAAAGCATTCTGGAACTGTAGAGTGTTAGTCTTCGTGACTTAATTGATTCTAGTTTTCAGTCTTTTGTGGCTGGTTTAGTGTTTAGAACTCTAAACATGTTTAATTATTTTCTAATATAAAGGACATAGCTGGATAAGCCTAAGTTTGTTTTACCTAATATTGCATCTAAACTGGTTAATACATACTGGGCTATTTCCTTTATTTAGCTTATGCCAAAGGCAAGAGTTTGAAATTTTAAGTTTATGTCGTTTCACCACTGATAAATCAGGAATTTAAATTTTAGCCCTGTCACTTACTAGCGGTGAGCTCCTGGGGAAGTTTCTTTACTGCTCTAACTTCAGTTTCATGATCTGCGATCTACCTCTTAGCATTGTTTTGGAGACTTCTAAATATATATTTACAATGACTAGCACAGTGCCTGGAAGATAACAGAGGCTCAATAAATAGCTCTGAGAGCACGCTGCAGTGAAAAAGGCATAGACTGTGGTGTTGGACAGACTCAGTTTCAAATTTGTCTCTGCTATTTGGATAAGTTTTGCTAAGCCTCAGCTTCCTCTGTAAAATGGAGACAATAGCACTTCGCTTCTGGGACTCTCTGATGGTTAAATACTATCTATGTAAAACACCTGGCCCAGGGCCCAACCCGAAGCAGGTGCCGGACAGATGAAAAGTGGTGGGAGTGGGAGTGATTGTGGCAGTGATGTTGTAATTGTCCTTGTCTGCATAGTAATGGTGGTAGCATTCATAAATCCCTTTGTACTTTGTAAGTGGAGTCAAACAACTCCAGAAGTCCAGGAGAAGTTGTAACCAGGTCTGTCAAGACTTGAAGTACCTTTGGGTATCTGGAAGTACCTTTGTAGTTGTAAAAGTGCAGCCCTTTGTGCATTCAATGACTTAAAAGTCTTAATACATCTGATTTAAGAAGCCAAAGATAAACTTTATACTTGAAGTTAGAGGCACTTCTCCTGAAGTGATTTTTTGGTTTTGTTTTTTTAGATTTTTAAAAAATGTGAACCATTTTTTTTAAGTCTTTATTGAATTTGTTACAATATTGCTTCTGTTTTTATGTTTTGGTTTTTTGGCCACAAGGCATGTGGGATTTTAGTTCCCCAACCAGGGATTGAACTCA
>RJWK010029039.1:0-18410 GCA_004363435.1 Platanista minor | reverse complement strand
GAATATGAAGACTAGTAAGCAAACAGGCCACTTAGGAGGTTAACTGTGTAGACCAGGTGAGTTAGAGGTTCAGAACGCTTTAAAATTTATAGTGGCATGCAGGGAATACATTTTTTAATTTGATAACTTTTCTATTTAAAAAAAGGAAATTTTATTTTAACTTGCTATCAAGCCCTAACTATTTTAACTGGTCAGGGACACTGTAAGAGAGATTTCTCCACAGACTGGGATGTTGGGACTATATGACTAATCAAGTCCAAATCTAAGTTACAAGTTTAAGTTATAGGTTACGAGTTTATGCATTTATATTATTGGACAAAAAGTACTAAAACCATTAATCCATGTGGCAATTTAACAATATGGCCCCTAAAAAAATAAATAAAATTAAAATATGGCCCCCAAATCTTTGACACTCCTCACATTAACAGGTGGGGGATGATGTCCCATTCCCTTGAATCTGTGCCCTGTGATTGCTTGGTCCATAGAATATGATGGAAATTATGCTATGCTAATTCCTGGCCTTAAGAAAATGGCAGCTTCCAGAGTTCTTGTCTCTTGAGACACTTGCTCTTGGAGCCCAGTCACATGCTGTGAGAAAGCCAAACAGCTGCATGGAAAGGACATGTGTAAGGTGGTCCTGGCAGACAATCCTGCTGAGGTCCCAGCGGACAGCCAGTATCAGATACATCTGTAAGTGAAGATGCCTCCGTATGATTCCAGTCACCAGCCTTTGAGTATTCCTAGCGGAACCACCAGACATCATGTCCCTGCTATGTCGTAAGTTTTAGTTTTGGGGGTAGTTTGTTACACAGGAATAATAGCTGGAGCAAATTTTGGCAACTATGCTAATTTGTTTAAAGTTTCCTAAGGAGAGGAAAAAAGCCCCCAGACCCATTTTGAACCAACCCCGGAGTACTAAGAGTCCAAGAGATTCAAGTGTCATAATGTATTCTTAACCCTAAGGTTATAGACAGCAACTTGTATTTCTACCAAGTTCTTTATGATTAATGCTCTTCTTCATAGAAATTCAAAAGTTGGGACCTCTCTGAATCTGTTGTACCACTTAAACTAGATGATTTGATCTCTTAGGTAATGATTAGCTCTAAAATATTGAGTCCATATCCCTATACATATACTGCAGTGATTTAAAAGCAGGTGCTCTAGAGTGAGACTGCCTGGCTCTGCTACTTAGTATCGGTGTGACCTTAGGTAAAAGTTACTTAACTTCTCTGTACCAGCTTTCACATTTGAAAAATGAGTATGTACCTAAAGAGTTGTAAGAACTGAATTTATGTATGTAAAATGCTTAGAACAGTACATTTACACATAATTGGATGACACATTGTTCAAGATATTATTTAACAACACATATCTCAAATTTAAAAACAAGGTGACCCTTAATGACAATTCAGTCATTAAGGTTTACGGTAAACATAAAGGACAAATATAAAGAGAATAAACTTTATTCTTACTGAGTGCGAGCTGCATGCCTTCAACTACTTTCCGTTTTCCTGTAGATGGCTTTGATTTTTTACTCCGCACGGTTGACCCCCGACTGCTGATTCCACTAATGACTGACATGGTGTCATCATCACCACCAGCTAGCAAAGAATTTCGGTATGACATCAGTGGAAGCCACACATCTTCTCTTCGGAGTGACATCTGAAAGGTCATGAACTTTTCCAAGTAAACATACCTTAAAAAGGAGTAGAAACCATTAGCTTTGATACATTAAATTGACATAGCTTTTTTTTTTTTTTGCTTTTTGCTTATTCCTATAGGCTCACACACTATAATGGAACATACAATGATTTAATGAGAGTTAAATAAAAAGTAAATTAGAATGAAAATAATGGTTGACGGGTCTACATTTCCTCAAAGCATACAGTAACAACTGAAGGATTATTAGCGTTCTTTCTCGAGATGTCTCTGTTCTATCCTAACATTTACAAGTCCTCTGTTAGAAGAATAAACCTGAGTCATATTTCTGGAAAGAGGATTGGATTTAAAAATTACACAGCTTGGGTTCTAGTCCCAGTTCTACCAACCCCTCGCTGTGTGAGCATAGGCATATTACTTCACTACTCAATCTAAGCCTCATCAGTACACTGATGAACAATTTTGTCTCTATCAAGACTCTCACATTAAATGAATAATTCACAGCATTTCAGCTTATTATTTGTTGAGCATCTATGTCCCAGGCAATGGGGATAGATACAAAGGTCAATCAGATATGGTCCCTAACTGCACAATATTTTCAGCCTGATGGAAGTCATACATCTACCCTTGGATTCAAGTATCACAAGGATTTTATGACATATATAATATAGCAATCAAAAATCAACTAACATTTGTGTGACTACTGTGTGCTAGACATTTTACTCTTGGGTTCTTTAACTTTACTCTTACAGTCTTGTGAGGGAGACATTCTCCCCATTTGACAGATAAGGAGAGAAAGGATAAGAAAAGTTAAGTAATATATCCATGGTCATAAAAATGAGAAAGCAGTATAACCATGATTCAAATCCCAGGCTCTTGACACTAAGAGTTCAGTGCTTTATTGTGTAAATTATGCTTCACACAAGTTTCATCAACTAACTATAAAGTGCAAACCAAATTTTGCTGTCATAATAATGGCTAATTCGAATCAATTCAGAATTACCAGTTTTGAACACCATAAGAGAAAGGACAGGAGAGATGAGTTACAAAACATACTGCTTAGTGTTAGTTGTATATATTGTAAATATATTTCAGCTACACACAGTAGTACAGTACTCATCGAAGTGTGGTCTGGAAGTTGGCTATTAATTAGTCTGAGAACTTACCAGCCTGACACAAGATGTGCAGTCTGAGCCAAAATATACTCACTAGTTGAGAGATTTACAACTATGTATCCACCACAAAGCTTAACAGAACATTCCAGATAAGTAGTCCTCCCTGATGCTAGTTCCCTTTGTCCTCTTTCCAGCCACGGAGGTTGCCATTAACCTGAAATTACTATTTTTTGTCCCCATTTGTAATGTTTTAATGCCTATTTGTCTGTAAACATCAATAGCACCATTTTGTACTTAGCTTTTTGCAGTCAACATCATAATTTTAAAATCTAACCATTTTGGAAGAGTGACGTCAACTAACACTATGGTGGCAATCATTTTCCAATAATGTAAGTGTATCAAATCAACATGTTGTGCACCTCAAACTTACACAGTATTATATGTCAACTATATCTCAATGAAGTCAGAAAAAAAATTTTTTTAAGATGAACAAGATCTGAGGGTCTAATGTATAACATGGTGGCTACAGTTGATGATACTGTGTACTTAAATAATACCATATAATTGAAATTTGCTAAAAGAGTAGAGCGTAAGTGTTCTGATCAAAAAAATGGTAAATATGTGAGGTGATAAATATGTTAATTAACTTGATTATGGGAATCCTTCCACAATGTATATGAAATTATGTTGTACACTTTAAATATATTACAATTTTATGTGTCAATTATAGCTCAATAAACTTGAAAAAAATTTTTAAGATTTTAAAAGATCAATTGGATTGTGTGAATCTTATTTCAATCCCAGTTCAGTCAAATAAAAGTCACTGATGACATCTGATACTAGAAATTTGAACAAATGGGTTTTTTTTTTTTTTGCGGTACACGGGCCTCTCACTGCTGTGGCCTCTCCCGTTGCGGAGTTCAGGCTCCAGACGCGCAGGCTCAGCGGCCATGGCTCACGGGCCCAGCCGCTCCGCGGCATGTGGGATCTTCCCGGACTGGGGCACGAACCCGTGTCCCCTGCATCGGCAGGCGGACTCTCAACCACTGCGCCACCAGGGAAGCCCGAACAAATGGGTTTTTAATAAAATTAAGGAATTGTGTTTACTTTTTAAAAATCTAACCATTTTGACCACTGTATAGTATTCCATTGTATATTAATCTATTGATACCATTTTCTAGCCGATAGATGTTTAGTCAGTTTTGAGTTTTTCCCTATTCAAACAATGCAACAGTCAAATACTTTAATAGTTATCCTTATACACATGTGTAAGAGTTCCCCTAGGGCATCTACCTATGAATAGAATTACTGGATCATGAGGTAGGGAGAATCTTAAACTTTACTAGACATTGCCAAATAGCTCCAAAGTGGTCTTGTACCAACTTACTCTGCCACCAGCAATGTATAAAAGCCTCTATTGCTCCACATGCTTCACAATACTTGGCGCTATCCGACGTCTTAAGTTTTGCTAATATGCTAAGTGAGAAATGGTTTGTTTTAGTTTTAATTTTTATTTCTCTAATTAATAATGTCAATGCAATTTTTTGGGGGGCACACCACATAGCTTATGGAACCTTAGTCCCCAGACCAGGGATTGAACCCGGACCCTTGGCACTGAAAGCATGGCATCCTAACCACTAGACCACCAGGTAATTCCTCAATGCAATTTTTAACTGGGATAAATTTATATATAATAAAATGCACAGAAATTAACAGTGAAGTTGGATCAGTTTTGCAAATGAATGCAGCCATGTAACCCATACACCTATCAAGATACAGGACATTCCTATGACCCTACAGAGTACCCTGTATCCCTTTTCCCATTCAGTCTCCCCAACCCCAAGAAGTAACTACTATTGTGATTTCTATCACCGTTTTGTCTGCTTTAGAATTTCATATAATATCTATACAATGTTTTTTTTTTAAAGACTTTTTTGATGTGGACCATTTTTAAAGTCTTTTTTGAATTTGTTACAATACTGCTTCTTTTTTATGTTTTGGTTTTTTGGCCGCGAGGCATGTGGGATCTTAGCTCCCCGACCAGGGACTGAACCTGCACCCCTGGCAGTGGAAGGTGAAGTCTTAACCACTGGACCACCAGGGAAGTCCCCAAGATCTATACAATCTTTAAAAGCAAAATACTGTTGGGCTTTCAGAAGACATTACCTATGAGTTATTCATATTCTTCTGTCTTTTTATACCTCAAAGCCTGGGGTTGGGGGGTGGGGGTGGAAGAGATGAAAGAAAATTTTAAGACTTTAATTCCATTTGTTAGGCTCTCTTAGAACGTAAGTCCCCATTTTAGAAGACCAAACCATAAAAGTATCCTGTTTAAATGGCCTGTTGAGAACAGGACTTGTAGTTAAAGTACAAAGATAAAAGAGGGGGACTTCTACTTTCCAGTGTAGTCACGGCTCAGGACACAGACTAAGATGCTCCTGATGGATCAGCGATATTATTATCTGTTAAATGCTCCTTCCTTAGTTAGGCTGAGCCAAGAACTCAAATAGGAATACACAAAGCATTCCAGTTACACCTCTAAAGCCACAACTACACTGTAAGGGGAACTCACAGAATTAAAATGGAGTATTATGCATAAAACAGTTATAATCCTTAAATTATAAAATTTCTGAAGTACAAAGTTTTTTGTGCATTAGTGAAATCCTACAAATGTAATCTAATCTGAGAGGGAAACCAAGTATAACAATTAATCTTTAAGAATTCCAAAACAAAATTAAATAGAGTATTTCTAGCAAATACATACACTGTTCTTTTGTCTTGTCGAAGTAGTTTAGAAGAAAATTCACTGAGAATATCAAGAAATGCCAAATTTAAAGGTGGATGGCTCTCTCCTTGTGGATTAGGCTCTTTAAAAGCAAATTCTATGCCATCTCTGCAACAAAAACAACAACAAAAAAAGACAAATATTTAAAGGACTACAATACAAAATTGAATAACTTAGGGAATTTCTCTATACTTCATCCTACTACTAAGATGTTTCCTTTGTCATGCATTTAATCTGAGGAACAGAGAGAATAAGGAGGCTATAGTGCAAGAATGAGCAAACATATTTACATTTTATGCCACTCTTACTTTGTTTTGGTTTTTATTTTTATTTTTTGGCGGGGGGGGGGGGGGAATGCTGTGCCACGTAGCTTGCAGGATCTTAGTTCCCCGACCAGGGACTGAACCCTTGCCCCAGCAGTGAAAGCGCCAAGTCCTAACCACTGGACCACCAGGGAACTCCCAACTGTTACTTTCTTTAAAACAAAACAGACACACACATACACACACCAGCTGGTCTTTATTTAAAATGTGGTTTGGTATATCTACATTCTCTCCTCAGTTCTCTTTTCCATAGAAAATAACCCAAATCCTTTCACATAATGATCAGTACATTTTCTGTATTTTTCAAGACACAAAGGAGATAAACTATAACACATAGGATCAACTTAAAAATAATGATTCAAGACTATCTGTAATGACCCACTTAAGAGTAAAGTTTAAAAATTAAACTCCACTCAGGGCCCACTTTATATTTATTTAACAATAAATACCTCTATTAATCAAGACAACTACCCAACATTCTACATATATATATATATATATATATGAAGTAAATAATAGATTACTTCTCAAAATAATTACTACATGTGTGGTCCTTAAATATTACCTAAAATTCTCATCCATAGTATTAAAAGGCATAAAAAGAAATTTGAGACTTTTAGAGCAAAGTGAAAAGGAGAGAGAGAGTAAAGTAAAGTTGAGGAAGGTAGAGGACTAACAAAGAGCAGAACAATTTCTGAAGGGAGACATTTAACACTTCATAATTAAGCAGCAGGAATTTTAAAAAGACACAAAACAGAGAGCTTTCAATGAAACAGAGCCCAAGCCTCTTGATTTTTCCAAAGGCAAGGCTCTTTATCCACAAAGACATAAAGGGTATTAATAACCACATGTTGGTTATGTTAGAGCTCTAAAATATACTTAAAAGTATAACTGATCACTAAACTACATGCCTAAAATAAAATCAGATGATTTCCAATTTTGATAAGGCAAAGAAAACATGCAAACAAAATAAAAATTGTGGCTCAAAACAAGAGAAAAGGTCACTACAAAATAGAGAACAGAACCAGAAACAGAAAACTTGAAACAAAGAAATCAAACCTCAAAAAATTATCTACCCAGCAAGAGAGATTATGACAAAAACTGTTAAAAGAGATTCTATAATACCTGATGAATATATGTTGCTTTTCTTCATGTAATTTATAAAGATTTTGTATGGTTTTAATTAAAGCAAAGACTTTTCTATAAAAGGTGTTTTAGTCTCAATTCATGTGTTAATAGAGATAGCACTATAACTGGTTCTTAAGAAAGGAGACATGCCACAGATTTGTAAACAAGTAATAAAGCATCAATTGAACTTGGTTATTCTAAACAAAAGAGCAAGATACAAAAAACCTTCATGATTAACAACAGAAGAGCTGAATAAAATATTTGGAAATTACTTGTGTAGCATAGCAATGGCCTCTCTCGTTTTCAACTGATCGAGTCCAAAAGTTAAAGCAAAACGTCGAGCAAGTTCTTTTATGCCGCTGAATGTTGAGGATGACCTATCAAAATTATAGCCATTTTCCTGTATCATTTCATTAAAAAGCTGTTTGGAAAGAAAGGAAGCAAGTTAAAATTTTTAAAATAACTATGGATTATTAACATCTAATTTTAAAATACTACATTTTATATTTAAAATATACTTGATGTTCTATGAATAAGGCATTGTACTTCATTCTAAAACATGGATTTTTAAAAACATGATACAAATGACCAAAACTGTAGCACTTCATATATTCAGACTAGAGGTAGTTATTGACATTAGAAACTCCTTAGATTAGTTATGACAGAATTCTTTTCTGCTGGTATTAATTGGATATTAAAATAGCATATAAAAATATACAGAAAAAGGAAACCAACTAACAACTATGCTCTTATTGACATTTAAATGATGGATCTTCACATCAAGGACTTTCATCATAAAGTAAGCAAAACAAAATACAATCTTTCAACTATCAAGCTGCCAAGATTTTTAACAGATAATGGCTACTACTTAAGAATACAGTGCAATGGGCACTGATCTGCTGGGAACATAAACTGAGATAACCTTTCTTTCTACAGAGCAATTTGGCAATGTGTAGTGAAAGCTTTAGAATTTTCATGCCCTTTGAGCAAGCAATTGTTATTATCAGACTTTATCCAAAAGGAATGATAACAGTAATATTTGCATACAATACATAAGAACAAAAATGTTTGTCTTAGTGCTATTTATAATGGCAAGAATTGTAAAAAACCTCAACATCAAATGAGAAGAGATCTTGGTTAAATTATAGTCCCTCTATAAAATGGAATACTACACAGTCATTAAAAATGCAGAGGAAAGTATTTAACGGCATGAAAGTGTTCAGGATTTATTAATATGAAAAATTCAGCATTTCAAGACAATGCACAATATGATTTTTATTTTTGTAAAATAAGATTTCACATAGGCATAAAAAAGATTAGGAAGTTAAAAATTAAAACACTGTTAAGTGAAAAAAAATTAAGGATAAGTTGTATTTTTTCTAGTTTTCCTATAATATTTTCTAAACTTTCTATAGCAAACAATTATTTTACACCAAAAGTTATTTAAATGCTGCCTTTAAAACCTTTTAAATTCTATTAATTTTAATAAAGAATATCAAAATATGCAACTGAAATTAAGAACTTTCATACCTATAGCTCTAAAAAGCAAGAAAGTTTATCAAAGTGAAATGGGTTGGGCTATGTTCTGCATGCATTTGGTCTCTACAGACAAAAGTATACTAAGCAAATGATTTTTGCCTAATCATTAAACCTGCCTTGACACTGCCAAAATGAAAATGACTGGTACATTTTGATTATAAGGTTGATAAATGCTCATTAAAATACATGTGCAAATGTACAAAGAATAAAGTAAAATTCACCTGAAACCTACCAAAGCAAGTTAACCACAGCTAACATTTTGGTGATTATTTTTTCCAAATAGGTACACAGAGATATGCACAATTTTATAGAGATGCTATACTGCAACCTTTTTTTATTCTCAAACTATATATTGTAGAGATCTTTACAAATTAATGAATACAGACCTACACCAATTTTAAGTGCTACACAGCCACTGCAGAGATATACTACACAATATATTCATCTAATATCCTATTGACAAGCATTTGGATTATTTTCTAATTTCTCGCTATTATAAATAACTTTGCAATGTATAATCTTCTACACTCATTTTTGCAAACTTATCCTATTACCACTGTGGACGAACTTCCAGAAGTAAAAATGCTGCCTCAAATGGCATACACATTATAAATTTTGACATATATTGCCAAACTGCCTGCCAGGAAGGTTGAACCAATATACCTTGCTGACAGAACCTGTTTCTCCCACACCTTAGGCGGCTATAGGTTTTGCCAATCTTGCCAGTCTCAAAGCAAAAAATGATCTCACTTGTACAATGTCTACTAGTGAGATTGAGTATTTTTCATTTCCACTTTTATGAACTATCTATTGCATCCTTTGCCCAGTTTTCAACTGTTACCTTGAAAACTATTAAGTGCTTATTTTGTTAGCCTAAACCTGGTACTCTTCATGTCTTACCTGTTGCAAACTGAGAATAAGGGTCTTTGCACACTGAATTTTGTCTATCTGCCTTGTTTTACTCATTGTTTCTTTGATGATATCGCCATAGTCATTATAATACTAGAAAAGAAATTTGTACAAATTAGGCCTTTGTCTCTTAAAACTATTGGACAATAAGATTAATTTTAGGTTAGTCACATAAGCATACCACAAGAATGTTATTTGGCTAGAATTACGCCTTCAAAGACACGAAAGAATGTTACTAAAACTTCATTATAATCTTTAAACACATAATCCCTAACATCAGTAAATTCAGAAATATCAGACAGTTAAGATCTAATCACATTAAGCTCCACAATTGGTTTTAAGGAGGTATATTGTTTAACAATAATTAAGTTATACAGATTTTCAGAAATAAAACAAAGGACAGAAACAAAGTTCTTGTGCTCTTTGTGAACTATTAAGACAACGAATGTAATCAGTTACTTTCATAACTTATTCATTGCTAATGGCATGTAGTTCATGAGCAGTTTCCAAATTTATTGATTTGGCTTATAGAAACTAACAGCCTGTTAACAACATTTAAAAGAAAGCTTACTGTATGTGGCATTTACATTACACACTGCATAGGAATTTTTTTTCTAATTTAAGATCTTGTTTCAAAATGCATACATTAACAACTACCAGAGATAACAGGATAACCATGCCCCTATATGACTAACAAAATTGACTTTAATCTAGAATACCTAAGTCTAAAAGTTTAAAATTTACAAAATGACTTCAAAAACAACCTTAATTAAAAAAAAAATCTAACAAGTATCAGGCCAAAAAACTTAAATTCCAAAGTACTTTATTAATGGTTCTATCATATAGGAAAGTATTCTGAAGAGAGAATTAACTAGGTTTATGATAAATGTATTACATATTTTATCCTGTAAAAGCAAAAGCTTAAAAAAAGTTTACATTTATAATTAGATTTTACTTGAAAAAGGATTACAGAAAAATCACACCGTATTTAGTCACATTCTGTTAGTACAATCAACAATATCCTTTCTACTACTACTTAAAAGTTAAAGAATCTCACATATATTTATGACAATTTGTGAATAACCCACTGTGACTCAAATCAGATTTTCAGAGCTTAAGGAACCTTAGCTATCACAGTGGAACAGATGAAGAAACGCAGGACACAAAAGGTATTGAATTACTCAAGGTCACAAGCTGCATAGTAACCAAGCCAAAACTGTATTGTCTAGTTCTCTGACTCCTAAACAGTTTTTTATGTTACATCAAGCAGGGGAGGGACACCATCCTGTTGTTTTAAACTAAATCACAAAAGCAATTTCTATTAGTGACAGTTTACCTAAGACAAGCTGTTTGTAATATTCCAAACACAAATGAACTCAATAAACCCAAAACGTCCATTAATGGAGGATCAGAGGTATGAGAACATTTACTGAAAATGTTAAATATTTTAAGAGATTTCTTTTACACTAGAAAAGTAATTTATTATTAAAAAATTCAATGGCAACCAAACATAAAAGCGACGTAAAAATATCTCGTTATCCATTTTTCAACTTTACCTTCATATACTGCTTAAAGATATCTGCAGCTGTATTCATCTCCACCACAGTATATACAATTAGCTTACAAAACGCTGCAAGTAAATTTCTCCTTTTGTGCAGAGCTTCAATTTTACTGGCTTCATCTTCCTGCTGACCATCTGGGGAAAAAGGTTTCCAACATTAAGCCATCTGTATTTTACTTCAGCCGTGTGTGTGTGTGTGTGTGTGTGTGTGCGTGCGTGCGCGTGTGTGTATGCGTGTGCGTGTGTGTGTGTGTGTATATCAAATTCAATATAAAACATCTTTATTTTGGAGAATTTGAAAAATAAGGGAAAAAAATTTAAATAAAATAAAAATTATAATCACCCAATATCTTCATGAATGACCAGCCCATTTATTCCAATACACAAAATTTTTGTGACGTCAAATCAGAAGGCTGTTTAGTGCACATGGAACAGGAACAAGTGGAGTGAGTGAGAGGAAATGATGTTTAGTGAAATCAGGCTAAGCTTGCCTAACACATTAATCTACTTCCCTAGCAGGATAGTTTGATGATGAGACCTGCATATTCAGTATCTGTTGGGTAAGGCTCTTTCTTCCCTAGGGGCAGACAACCTCAGAAATTCTCCTATCCCTTCTAAAGATGACCCCACCCAACCTCAAACCCAACTTTTATTGACAGATACTTTCTTTATACATATTACAGATATTCAGTTAGACTGGCCTAGAAACCATTCTGTCTTTTTAAGGTGACTTCACATGTATCTGCTCTGATCCAGTATGTGAGATCTTGATACTCAGTTATCAAAGGGACAAAATTATTTCCAAATTCATAGTTGAGAAAGCCAGATTACAGCCTCCAAGTACTGCCAAAGGATTTTCAAATTATTTGATACTGTGCATAAAATTGTAATGAAGCCTTTTACATAAAAAGCTATGCAAAGAATTTTCCTCTTGACAAATTTTACAAATGAAATTACTTACATAAAAAATACTGTGTATAAAATAAGAACTCTTTTTAAACAAGTATTTATTTTACCCTGTCTCTGATAATCCTTGATAACTGCTAGTAAATAAAAACCAGATTTTAAGAATAGGAATTTAAGACAGACCATCCGAAAAGTGTCTGTTATCAAAAGTGCCTATTCCAGAATGCCAAAGTCATTTACTTAGAAACCTAAAACTTACTGTTGTTCATCCTTTTAAAAGAGTACACTGAACATACAAGCTAACTTTTTCTTAATGACTCTGTGATTATAATGGATTTCTATACAATACTGTTTCCAATCACTGTTTGGTACTGTTCTCAGGAACTAGAGGGATACAGACTTATTCCCCCTACAGACTAAGTTACCCAGATATTAAGAGTTTTTTGAGTCTTGATTTTTAGGTTTCCTCACTTCTTACTTATCAAAAATTGGCCACCTTTTTCTCTTGTGGGAATTAAAGAATGTTAGAGAAGTGTCTAACACACTGGGCCTTTCATAGATGTCAGTTGCCATTATTATTATGTGTTGCCAGTGCCTCTAGAAGCATTCCCTATTTTATTCTCCCCTTCTAGTCTGATGTGGGCTAACAAATCAAATAACCATGGGTCTACAATACCAGGGGTTAGATGAGTATGAAAAGCAATGGAAACTATCATATGTTGCTGATGGGAGGATAAAAGAATAAAACCACTTTGGAGAATAATCTGGCAACTTGTGGTCAAGTTTAAGATGCACATAGACTATATAATCTAGCAATGCCACTCTTAGGTATACAGGCACACCTCGGAGATATTGCAGGTTTGATTAGACCACCGCAATAAAGGGAATACTACAATGAGTCACATGAATTTTTTGGTTTCCCAGTTCATATAAAAGTTATGTTTACACTATACTGTAGTCTTACTAAGTGTGCAATAGCATTATGTCTAAAAACATGTACATACGTTAATTAAACACTTCATTGCTAAAAAATGCTAATCATCTAAGCTTTCATGTGAGTTGTAGTAGTAACATCAAAGATCACTGATCACAGATCACCATGACAAATATTATAATAATGGAAAAGTTTGAAATGTTGCAAGAATTAACAAAAAAAAGACACAGAAACATGAAGAGAACAAATGCTGTTGGAAAAATGGCACCCATAGACATGTGTGATGAAGGGTTGTCACAAACCTTCAATTTATAAAAATACACAGTATCTACGAAGTGCAATAAAAGGAGGTATGCCTGTACACTAGAAAAGCATTTGCACATGTGCTCAAGGAGATAAGAACATTTTTGTAACACTATTTATAATAGGAGAAAAGATGGAAACAAACTAAATGTTCGTCAATATGAAAATGGATAAAGTGTGGTTAATTCATATCACATAATATCCAGCAGTCAGGATGAATAAGCTATAACCACATATCAATACTGACAAATTTCACAAATAATGTTAACTCAAAAGAGCAAGATGAAAAATAAAATGTTCAACATGATACCATTTATGTGGAAGCTAGCAACAGAAAATAAACTATATATTGTTAAAAGATACATAAATTCCTAGTAAAATAAAATTAAAATGCAAAGGCATGATAAACAGCAAATTCAGGATAGCAGTTATCTCTAGGGAAAAAGAATAGTGGGATGGGGAGGGATACAAACAAGGGCTTCTTTTCTACCTATCTATTCCTTTAAAAAACAAATCTGAAACAAACAGAGCAAAATTTGACAAATGCTGGTGGTTGGTATATACAAATGTGTTACATTTTATTCTTTACCATAGAACTGGAATACATTTCTTTCTTTTTTTTTTTTTTTTTTTTTGCAGTATGCGGGCCTCTCACTGTTGTGGCCTCTCCCGTTGCGGAGCACAGGCTCCGGACACACAGGCTCAGCGGCCATGGCTCACGGGCCTAGCCGGGCCCAGCCGCTCCGCGGCATGTGGGATCTTCCCAGACCGGGGCACGAACCCGTGTCCCCTGCATCGGCAGGCGGACTCTCAACCACTGCGCCACCAGGGAAGCCCCTACATTTCATTTTTAAAGTGGAAATAGAAAAACATGAAGTCCAAGGAGGTAAGACAAAGTGTAATTCCAGGAAGCTCCCAGAAAATTTAGGAGTATCGGCAAGCTTATTCTCATTCCTATTTCCTATGATCTAAATGAAGTTGAGGTAGTCCCCAACTAACAAAAGGGTTATAGACCAAAACCAATTTTGTATCAGTTTTGGGAATATAACTATGCTTTCCTATAGAAATTTTTAAAACTCCTATTCATCTTTTAGGATCCATTTCTGATGTTATTCATCTTTTAGGATCCATTTCTGATGTTAGCTTATTTCAATGGTGTTTTGACTCCTACAGAACAGTTAGAACTTCCTCTACATGCCCACAACACTTTGTACCTACCTCTATTACTTATCAAATTACATTATAATTGCTTGTTTTTAGATATGCCTTTTCCACTTGAACTGAATTCTTAAAGGAAAAGACCATGTCTCATTTTTTTTGATATTCATAGCATCTAGTATACTGCCTGCCGACCAATAAATGTCAAATGAATGTTAAAAATAAAGTGTAACTAAACCAATAGCTGAAAGTGAATGGTGGAAAATTCTAAGTATATAAACTTTAGTACATGGATTTTGATATCTGTTTTGGCTACTCAGGTTTCTCAATTCTGTTCTGGTTAAGTTTTTAATATTTGAGAACAAAGCTCTCTATTGATTAAAAAATAAGCTACAAGCCATGTCTAGAACTATATATAGTTAAAAGCTTTGCAGTGATGTGTCAGTTTATGTATGGACATACACATACTGATGTTATATATCCTTCAAGTTTAACTTCAAATTGGGAAAAAAAAAACCCAGAAGAAGTCACCAAATACTATCTGTTTTTCCACGATTTCTTGCTCAAGTAAGGCATCTGTGTATGCAATTAGGGTGTGAAGAGTAACTTAACACTAGGTGAGGTTGGTTTGATTATTTACCTGTAACATTCTGTACTGCCCCAGACTTTTACAGAAAAATTATGCTTTGAGAGTATACAACAAAAAGGTCATTTAAAGAAACACTTTATTCTGCTCTAATTACTTGAATATTGGTATTACCAATGATTAAGGGGAAAGAGAAGTAAATTTTGTTGAATACCTACCTACTACATGCCCAGGCACTATACTAGTCACTTTGCTCAATTTAATTAACTTGTACAGTTCTGTAAGGTAGCTACAAATTAGAAAAACAAGCTCACAACTAGTGAGAAACAAAGATTTGATTCCAAAGCCTATGCTCTGTGATACCACATTGTCTTTACAATGTTACAAGCAATGAACACAAATTGCACTGGAAAGTGTACCTGTGTTTCATGTTTTAAGAATAAAATATCAAACAGTAGTGTAACACTTTACATGTTGTTAATTAAATTTGATTTATAGTAGATACACAGATTTAACAAAAAGATGGCAATAAAATTACCTGCACTGTTATTGTCATCATCCTGTTCAATGAAGACATGATCCAGAATAAAGCTGAGCAACTCAGACTGCAATGAAGAATCAGGGGTGTAAACTAATGGCTCTAACATGTCACGCCCTCCTGACATAATCTGATGGCTGAAGATCATCAAAATATCACATAGAATAGTGAAGGCCTAGTATAAAAAAATAAAAATAAAAAATAAAAAAAAAAAGGATAGCATGCCATAAACCAAAGTTTCTCATGAACTGCCACAAGTAACTTACATATTTAATGTGGAAATAAAATCCAACTTTCTATATTTGAAACTCATAAGAAAAAGCAATGAAATGTCTAGTATTTTCCTAAGATTTTAAAAGTGAAGAGTGTAATTTTTTCAACAATTACTGATATTTGCATTGTGATTTACTAACTGCAAGATAATGTCACAAATATTCTTTTTAATTTTCAGCAATTTTAATTTTTTAAGTGATTTGTACAATTTGTTAATATCATCAAAACATGCAATCAGGACTCAATCTCAGGTTTTCTGACTCCAAACCCCACCCTTTACACTATATATACCACAATGTCTCATGGTATATATTCTCAAATATCAAATAATGTATAAACTTGGTACCATTCTTTTCTTCTATGGAAGAAAAACACTTATACCAAAAAGATGAATATCTCCTAGAAGAGAGATCACTAAATCTATAGGACTTCTTAAGCACTCTCATTGTCAGTATATGTGACGATTAAGTAAAAAAAACATAACCAAGTGTGGGTCTGCTTACTAATCATCAGGCAAACCTGACAGTATAATAAACATAAGGCTGAAGTGGGACTTCCCTGGTGGTCCAGTGGCTAAGACTCCACGATCCCAATGCAGGGGGTCTGGGTTCGATCCCTGGTCAGAGAACTAGATTCCGCATGTCGCAACTAAGAGTTCGTATGCCACAACTAAAGATCCCACGTGCCACAACTAAGACCTGGCACAGCTAAATAAATAAACAAACAAATAAATAAATAAAGCTGAAGATTATATATATATATATATATATATATATATATATATATATGATGAAGTTATATCTCGAGGAGCTTTACAAAAACTCTGCCAGGAGTTTTAAATAGAGTCAAACACTGGTAAAAGTAGTCAGAAGGTAACTGGAAAAAATTTAATTATTTGTTGGGAAGGGATAAGGAAAATAAAATTTGGTGATCACAAAGTCAACAGAAAATTACGTTTAATGGAAGACTACTACTAGAAGGACAGATTATAATATAGAGCTCAAAGCAGATTTTAATAATAGCTTTGCCTTTTTGGAACTAACCACATTTATTTTTTCTCTATGCTTTTACCTCTTCTTTTGGTCTCTTCCTCTCATTTTACTACTATAGTAATAATTTATACCTATCAAGATATTTGAGTTTACAAAAGCTTTTGCAACATACACAATAAGGATACACAGTGATAAGCGTGGTGACATTTACTAATTAGGTGAACTGACAGGTCTTGTGAGCTAACCAGGACATATTCCTGGAAGCTGTTAGGAAGACTAGTACACAGGCTATTTAATGACCAAATAATTAATCTCCAAGGCCTGAACAACAGATTATATATAAAGGAGATTACACACAATAACCCATAAGGAATTATGTGCTAACACTGTGAGAAATACGGAATATTAAGCTGAGTATCTTGGTGGCCTATGAAAATATATCAAGTAATACTTCATGTATTAAGTTTGGATCAGTGTATACTTCATTGAAATCCTATTCTAAGACATTAACTATAAACCTATTTTACTACCTTCTGAAATTTTGTCCCTCTTATCTGAATTGTAGAGAAGAAAATGTCCCAAGTCCTTTACTGTTACAGTTCAAAACTAAATAGGCTCTTGGTCCCAGGATCAGAAGTTATTTTACAGATGGGAAAACTACCCATGGCACAATGTATTTCCAGATTGAGAAGCTTGGCAGCAATGGAATCAAGAGGGCATATGGGGTGGGAAGGTAACACTCTGAAGACGGAAGTGATTAAAATTTTTATTTCAAAGTCCACATAAGAAAAAATAACTCACACAATCAGGATGGGCAGGAATGCCAACATCTGATAATACTCTCAGAGATAACAAAACCAGACGGACCTTTCCTCCCTGAGGCATACCTGTTTATACTTGTTGCTTTCAGGAATAACTTATGTAACTGCATACTTTGTATATATGGGTCTGTTTACCATGCGTGGCATAAAGAAACAATAACACAGAATAACTGCAATATGAGGGTAATCTATAATGCTCCACATGGAATTAATGTTAATCTATTTTTTGAGCATGGTATATATACAGACAGATACAAGATATTTCTACTCTGCCCAATTTCATTACTTCTTAAATTCTCTATATTAGTTCAGATATTTATTCAGGATTGCTTACAAAAGACTGCTATCTATAGTAATTACTAACCTGTTCTTTAACAGTGGTATTCACGTTGGTCAGGTAATGCTGACATATCTGACAGAATACCCTCATCTGTTTCTTTAAACGCAGCAAGTCCTCCTTGAAAAAATTTAACATGAGCATTTTAAAGTACTGTATTAAAAACTCATTCAATATTTAAGATATTTTAAATTACATAAAACATCACCATATATTTATGTTAACTCTGCTTGTACATTAGATTTAAATTCTTTATTATTTATCAAAAAGGAAAACAAAAACCACTTTTAAAATCTCAACAAATTGCAGCCTAAAAACACCAGGTAGGGCTTCCCTGATGGCGCAGTGGTTGAGAGTCCGCCTGCCAATGCAGGGGACACGGGTTCGTGCCCCGGTCTGGGAAGATCCCACATGCCGCGGAGCGGCTGGGCCCGTGAGCCATGGCCGCTGAGCCTGCGCGTCCTGAGCCTGTGCTCCGCAACGGGAGAGGCCGCAGCAGTGAGAGGCCCGCGTACCACAAAAAAAAAAAAAAAAAAAAAAAAA